>LTAE01005116.1:0-25181 GCA_001647135.1 Pontederia paniculata | reverse complement strand
CCAGAGTCTTCGGATGTCCACTCCAGCCTAGGCAATCTCTCGATCATTCATTGTTTTCCCTCTGAAACCTTTGGACGTCCATTGCCTTTATCCTCGGATTTTCGGTCGTCCTCTCTTCATCTTCGGACGACCTCTCCTTCCCTTAGCCAAAACACTTCTTCAGTTGACTCCTCACTGGGCGTCCACTTCTCCTTGGGCCGCATGTTCTTCATCCCCCTTTTTGTAGATGTGAAACTATCGGTCGCCCACTGTTCTTCATCGAGCGTCCTCTCATGTTTAGCCCTTGTCTTTGGTCGTCCTTTAAATATCTTCGGTCGGTCGTTCAATCTTCAACTTCACTTCTTAGACCTTTGCCTCCAACATCGGTCGACCACTTCATATGTTTTGGATGACCACTGCACACATAGAGTTCTTCTGATATGTTTTCTATGTGCATAGGTCGTTCGTTCTTTAACTTTGGTCGACCTATCATGTTTTGAACCTGAATATCCTGTGTTTCAAAAATCAGCTCAACAAGTTTATCAGTCCAAACTAAGTTTCCTCACAAATTTGTGATCATCAAAATAATCTCGAGATCCTAGATTCAACAGAAAGTTCATACCTAAGATAATCCACGTGTTTTAGGGTTCATAGCATGCTTAATTAACAACGAAAAACATCATACTTAGGTGCAATTGGCCTAGGTTACCATCTAGGGTTCACATACACATTCTAGGTTCATAGTTCAGCTCTTCCGTGATATTAAGGTTTCATAGCATGCAAGAATCATAGAATGGTTCATGTACAACTTAAGAACATATATATCATAGAATTCATCACATGATTCATTGCATATCAATTCCATAAGAAGGAAAGCATTAGAACATAAGAACTCTCATCACATATGCTTCAACCCTGGTTTCCATCTCCGTCATTCCTTTATCAAAAGAACTATGTAGTGTTAACATCCTCAAACCATAGATGTGGTTAAGGATGAGGGATTGAATCCCTTTTAGATACCTTAGACTAGTTTCCTCTCATTTCAACCTCCTCCTTCTTCCTTGGTAACCTTCTTTCTCCAACTATTGTAGTGTCCTCCTCTTGACTTTGATCTTTTTTTTGTCCCTCTTCTATCCACCTTGAGCTACAACAATGGTGTCAAACCCTTAAAACCTTATCTTTGGTGTGAGCTCTCGAGGGAGAGAAAAGTGGAAGAGAGACTATGAGAAGAAGAGAAATGATGGACGCTTTTAGGTATTTATACTAGGACATCATATGGGTTAATAAAGGATTTTTGGGTCTATATGAATGAATGGGCCATTAGAATTTATTGGGGGTTTATAGTACATATGTTGGCGATCGATCACCATTTGATCTTAAGTTTTATATCCAATTATAATATTGTTGCATAATGAATGATTGTCTCTATTACATACAACTAAACTATATGAAAATTTATATACGAGAAAAGACAAGACTTACGTTATAACTAACTTACATGTGTGAGCATGGTTGTCAAGATCTCGATCTAGATTTTAAGATCTTACGATTTTACGATCTTGAGGGCTCTCACCGATCTCGATCTTAATGTGAGGATTTTATGGGTAAGATCTTAATAGGATCTTAATTTATGTCGTACGATGTTACGATCTTATCCGATCCTATACAATCACAAATAAATATTTTAATCATTTAAAAATAATAGTTTTTACAATTTTGATAAAACGGTTAATATAAACAGAGTTTAATATATTTTTCTTACAAATTGATCAAATTATGATCTATTGAAGTCTAATTCAAAATTTGAGTGCAAAAAAATTGTTAAAAATATATATTTTATATTAAAATATATTATTTTATTAATTCGTAGGATCTTACAATCCTCGATCCGATCTTACGATTTTCGATCTTATGACCCCTTTACGATCTTACTTAAGATCTCGATCTTGACAATATTGTGTATGAGTAAAAAAATTATTTATATATCATATGAATTCTAAACAAAAGTAAGTAAATAAGTATGTGTGTTCATATATATATATATATATATATNATTAGAACATAAGAACTCTCATCACATATGCTTCAACCCTGGTTTCCATCTCCGTCATTCCTTTATCAAAAGAACTATGTAGTGTTAACATCCTCAAACCATAGATGTGGTTAAGGATGAGGGATTGAATCCCTTTTAGATACCTTAGACTAGTTTCCTCTCATTTCAACCTCCTCCTTCTTCCTTGGTAACCTTCTTTCTCCAACTATTGTAGTGTCCTCCTCTTGACTTTGATCTTTTTTTTGTCCCTCTTCTATCCACCTTGAGCTACAACAATGGTGTCAAACCCTTAAAACCTTATCTTTGGTGTGAGCTCTCGAGGGAGAGAAAAGTGGAAGAGAGACTATGAGAAGAAGAGAAATGATGGACGCTTTTAGGTATTTATACTAGGACATCATATGGGTTAATAAAGGATTTTTGGGTCTATATGAATGAATGGGCCATTAGAATTTATTGGGGGTTTATAGTACATATGTTGGCGATCGATCACCATTTGATCTTAAGTTTTATATCCAATTATAATATTGTTGCATAATGAATGATTGTCTCTATTACATACAACTAAACTATATGAAAATTTATATACGAGAAAAGACAAGACTTACGTTATAACTAACTTACATGTGTGAGCATGGTTGTCAAGATCTCGATCTAGATTTTAAGATCTTACGATTTTACGATCTTGAGGGCTCTCACCGATCTCGATCTTAATGTGAGGATTTTATGGGTAAGATCTTAATAGGATCTTAATTTATGTCGTACGATGTTACGATCTTATCCGATCCTATACAATCACAAATAAATATTTTAATCATTTAAAAATAATAGTTTTTACAATTTTGATAAAACGGTTAATATAAACAGAGTTTAATATATTTTTCTTACAAATTGATCAAATTATGATCTATTGAAGTCTAATTCAAAATTTGAGTGCAAAAAAATTGTTAAAAATATATATTTTATATTAAAATATATTATTTTATTAATTCGTAGGATCTTACAATCCTCGATCCGATCTTACGATTTTCGATCTTATGACCCCTTTACGATCTTACTTAAGATCTCGATCTTGACAATATTGTGTATGAGTAAAAAAATTATTTATATATCATATGAATTCTAAACAAAAGTAAGTAAATAAGTATGTGTGTTCATATATATATATATATATATATTATTTATATGTATGTATGTATGTATGTGTGTATATTTTTTTTATGGAAGCAAACATAATAAAGTATTTTTTTCTCAAAAAAAATATCTTCAAGAAAATATGTAAGAAAACATTTTCCTCAACTTATTTTTATCAAACAAACATAACGAGCTCGTAGGATTAGTTTTGTATATGATCGTTAATCTTTAAGGATGAGTTTGTATATGATTAAGACTTCTCAGAGTAGTTAGAAATTTGAAAATAATAATTTAATTATAATTCGAATATTTTCTTTTAATCAAGTATAGAACAAGTTAGCTAATAATATATATCATATGTAAACGATGATATATGCATAATATATCAAAAAATATTATTAAGGACGACAAGTGTTGTCTGATCTGTTGACTCCTCATATCCTTAACCTAGAGGTACCTAGAAGATTGTTAGCTAAATTAACAATAAAATCTTCTCGTTTTTGGACGCGACTTCTATAGCCTACATCACCTTTTGTGTTTACTTTATCAAGACATTCCATTTTTCTCTATTTTTGGCAATAAAAAAAGTTCTGATCAAGGAATTTTTTTTTTCATGTCAACCAAGAACTTTTATACAAGTTCTTGGTCACGGGGAAAATAAACAGGGAAATTATTTTCCCCAAACTCTTATGTTATATATATAAATACAATTTAACTTTAACTCTTGTTATAGAACCAAAGAGAAGAAAGTTTTTGTTTTCAAAAAGTATTTTCAATAATACATCTTTCATGGAAAATGTTACCCCTCGTTAACTTACTTTCAGCAACACCAACACACCAAACTCCTTTGATATAAAAAGATATATTAATACAATTTTTGAAAATGCTAGAGCGATCCATTTTCTAAAAATTTCTCTCAATCATTCTTCTGAAAATTCTTCCGATCCTTCAGTATTCCTTATAATTTGATCAATTTTTTAGGACAATTTAGACATATGAATATTATGAGGATTTTTAAGAGGATTTAAATGTTTACATGTAAAAAATTCATATATATATAAGGAAATGGGTTTAGTATTCACCTTGCACCTTCCACTCTTCCCTTGATATTGTTTGATGTATGTATACCCTTGAATGAAGGAACCAATCATTGCAAGTCTTTTCCAAGTTGAGGACTAGCTTCACATTTTCTCATAATTTAATTAAAATAGAAAAGCATTGGTCGACGTAGACAAGGTCAATTCTTCAAGACTGTACAATTAGTAGCTCTATTCTTCAAGTCGAACAACCAAAATTGGTCGACATCAACAAGTCCAAGAATACACAGTGTCATAATGGAAGGCAAATAATGTCTTATCCCCGGCTACCTGCATAACACTCACTCAAAGTATATCACCACATCTATCGCACTTTACATAATGCAATCAATCAAGATACCAAAGCTTCTGTTGGAGAGAGTTTAGAATCTATATCTGCCAAAACTTCATTTGGATACAAAGAGGATGGATGCAAACTAAGTTCAACAGGAGGACAAATGCATATCTTGCCTCCAGAAGGCTGGCCTGGCCATGCATGTGTCATATTTTAGCTGCAAATTTAAATTAAAAGGGTGCATGGGATGGTCAGTACCATAAGCTATAGAGTCTTGGGAGGATTAGCTTTATAGACTCGACATAGAACGTCATATCATAGGCTAAAGTTACCATTTATTCTAAGACAAGCAAAAGGATCATAGTGTCACAGATTCTGCAAGAAATCCTTGTGAAAATAAAATAATGAGAAGCATAAAACATAATTGGTGTCTTATCTAAGGCTCTCTATGATCCAGTGAGATCACCTATAAAAGCTGATTCATAAGATGTAAACTCTTCTCACTTATTGGGTATCAGCACTTGTCTTATCGCAATACCCAAAAAAATCACATCCTTCTCAGGAAAAAATCGTAGGATGCGCTGCTTTTTGAGTTAACTCACCTGTCTTTATCATGATGCAGCCTTTGGCTTTGGTTTTTGCTTCTTCGAGTCCAAAGAAGCCAAAGTCGTTCCTAATCCAATGGGAGCTCGATTTTTAACAGTCGACCCATTGGCGTCATTAATAACAACTGAAGAACTGTTGGGAGTACTATTGCTTGCCTCTGCTTTTCCCTCAGCTAAGTTCACATCTGCTGGAGCTGATGAACTAAAACCTGAACTTGTGGTGTGGAGGTGTTGCTTCAAAGGGGGCAAACCTTGGGCAGGGGATCCATTCTGATGTGCATGTAGGCCCTTTGTTGCAGCCTTTTTGCGAGCTCCTACAGTTGCATGAGGCGATCTCTCATCAGCTCCCTTTCTACGAAGAATCGCCTCACTAATCGTAGCAGTGTTTAGAGACATGTTTGTTGTTGAGCCACTAGCATTTCTAGAGCCCATGCCTGCAGCCTGGAAAGCACGCCATAGTTCAGGATGTGCCTGTCAAGTACAAGGATATGAATCAAGATCTTAGAGCCAGGATATAAATAAACAGAAGGATAGAAATAATTGAAACTAAACATATCCTATACTTCAAATAGGGCAGCCTCATATATTTTTATTGAGGGTGGATGTTATAATACACTATTTTCACATTATCCATATTATTGTTTTTAAGGTAACAGCAGCATGTGCAAGAGTTCTTAAGTGTTCTTGATTGAATATATCTTGACCCCATTCACTTGATACTAAAAAGATGGCTTCCAACTTATTTACAGTCACACGTAGAGACAATGTGCAGATAGTACAAACTAGAAGGAACAAACATAATGCAAAGTAACTAGATCAGTGTTTTTTTGAGAAAAAAAACTGTTACGTGCCAAGGATAAACAACAATCATCAGAAAGTGAAATGAAAATGAAGAAAGATGCACAAAAATGAGTTTGACTTCACTAATTTTTATAGTCATTAAGAAGATCATACAAAGATTATGCTCAATATCAACCAAGATGTTTAATAGGTTATTGACTGAATATGATATAACAGTCGAGAGAAATAGAACATAGAAACTTGAGGATTACACATAACATAATGGTGCCGAGAAACTTGGCTTCTTAGGTCCCAACGCCGCCAGGCGCCAGCAGCTTGCTGCGGTAGGTGGCGAGAATCTCTCCACTCCCTATCCCACGTTGCCAGGCTCCTGTCCCGGTGTGGGGGTCCTCGGACCACCGGAAGAAATCTCAACATGAAAAAACTACGCCAGCTAGGGGATGGTTGGCAGGGATACATACGGACACGCCGGTAGCAAGACACGGCCAGGGTTGTCTGCTTCAAATGTCGTGGACGATGTCACTTCACGAAGGCTTGCTCGGCAGCGAAAAAATGCATGAGGTGTAGACAAAATGGCCACTACCAAATGGAGTGCCTGGAACAAGCACCTCAACCCGAGCTTCCGCCGGGGAAGGTCAGGCTCGCACCAAAGCGGATGACTGCTGCCAACTTAAACCATTCAAGGACGCCAATAGCATCCGTTATGTGGTCCCCCCTGATCCACCAAACACAGAGTTCTTACAGACATGCATGGTTGGTGAAGTCTCCAGTGAGCCTTCAGACTCCGCCCCATCAATGAGGCGATTAGAAGGGAGATCGGTTCGCAAACATTTTTCCATGTCTCATGGATTTCTAGCTGCCTCTACCTCCTACGTCTTGAGCTCGGACAATCGATTCTTGCAATACTCCCTTTGTTACTATCGGGCTCAATCACTTGGCGACCACGAAAACAAACAGACGGGGTGACGATGGTGTCTCCAGCACAGACGGATACTTGCCTCATCACCCTAAGTGGAATCCCTTTGCATCTTATGTGTGTGGAGACAATAGCTGCCGCAGTGACGCCATTCAGCAAGTTTCTGTCGACTACAATTCTGACATAGGATCACCGGACCTGTCCACAGTAATTGTAACGGTCATGCCGCTCCCTGGGTCGAAGCTACCACCCTCGATTGTCCTTCGCGCAGGCATGGACCACTTCATGATCCAGGTTCAAGCGTTGCCGCCGCCATTGAAGCATCCTCAGGCCAGGGTAGTCGCCGCCGGTCATTCCACATCAGGGCAGCACGTGAGGCGCACGCAGGAGCGCCAGTAAATGGTACGAGGTCTGCTGAAAGTACACCTACTAGGCCACTTGTCAACCATCCACTAGTTCCCAGTACATCTGCTGTCACGACAGTATTCAACCCACATCCGATGCTGGCTGGAGCAAACTTCTCTCCCCTCCTAAACCCTAGCCGCCAACTAACCCCACCAGTTACCACATATGAGCCCACACCTCAACCGAACCATTCTCAGAATCAACTCACCTCCTCACCACATATAATAAAACCGGTTCAGCCACCTCGTGAGCCCACTTGAGCCCAAATACGTTCTATTACACCAGCCCCTCACATGCAAGAGGTGGATAAGACCTACACTAGAATAGTTCAGACACTGGAATAGTTCATTGGCCGATCTGGGGGATGCATTTTAGCATGGAGAGCAGACACTCAACGCTCTCGACACACACACTTCAAGATATTCTATGTCACGGCATTTTACACGAAGGTCGGACGGACGACACATCCTTATCACTTGTGTATAAGGCCCGCTGGAGGACTCTAGGCGGGAGGAGCTGTGGGAGGAACTTAGGCAGGTTCGAGCTCTCTTTTCAGCAACATTGTGGCTCATGTGAGGGGATTTTAATGTCACCCTTGAAGCACATGGCAGACCAGTAGAGCGCCGAGGAAGAGATTCTGGAGCTGAGGCCTTCCGGGATTTCATCGACTCGGAGGAGTTGGTCGATTTCCCACCGGCCAACTGTCATTTTACCTGGAGGAGCACATCAACCCCCATCGCCATTCCCAACTGGATAGATTCTTAGGCTCTGTCGAGTTGGCAGAAGCCTATCACTTAACTGAGGTTTGAGCCATGGAGAGGCCATTCTCAATCCATACCCCTCTCATGTGGCACTCAAATGAAGAGGCTCACTCAAGTTCTTATTTTTAAGTTCGAGCGTTTATGGCTATTGGAAGATGGATTCAGAGACCTTCTTGGGCCTCTCTACCACTCTCATCCATGGCGTCACGCACGCGCTCCTCCCGGCTAGCTCATCTCAAGGACTTTCTCCGCCGCCACCGCTTACAAATTCGCGAGGAGAGGGAGAGAAGACGAACCAAGGCCTTGGCTGCCATTGCCCGGCTGGACCACCTGGAGGACATTCAAGATCTGACTCTCAGGGAGGTTTCCGAGAGGAGGCATCGCCAGGACATCATTACCTTGAAGGATAGAAAAATCAAAGCTCATTGGAGGCAGCAATCCTGTCAGATGTGGCTTCGTGAGGGAGATGCCAACATGCGGTTCTTCCACATGCAAGCGAGATGCCGCCACCATAACGGAATCGACCGTCTCGTGGTCGATGGTGTAGAGATTTCAGGGCAAGACCACATCGGCAACATAATAGCTAATCACTATCGGACCTTCTCACGAAGAAGGCCGCCCAAAGGTTGGCAGTGAAGAGACCATGATATTCCCCGCATATCTGATGCCCATGCAGAGCAACTCATACGGCCCATCCTGGAGGAGGTTATACAAGCCTTGAAGGACCTAAATGGGGATGGCGCACCCGGCCCGGATGGCTTCCTGTTTTTCTTTTATAGAAAGTTCTGGCACATATTACGACAGAATGTGATGGCGGCTATCCATAAGTTCACACTTGAAAACCGCAGCTTTGAGCGCCTGAATAAGTTCCTCCTCTTCCTCCTCCCAAAGCGCACGCCAGCAGAGCAGCTGGAGGACTTCCGCCCGATCGATTCCAGCACCATTTACCTCATTGTGGCTCGAGTATCAGCGAGTTCCTATCCCTCTTGGATCGCATAGCAAAGATCATATCCCTCGTGCACAAATAACAGAGTTCCTATCCTTCTTGGATCGCATCTCCAGCGTCTGCCCAGATAGATCCCGTGGCGACGAGTGGTTATGGACCGGAGGAGGCTTCTCGATCAAAGCTGCATATGACCACCTCCTCCCAGCAGCTGCTGAGTCAGACCCTACTTTCCTCATGGATTGTAGGCTTCTTTGGAGATCTCATGCGCCTTTGAAAGCTAGATTCTTTGCATGGCTTCTTAGGCGTCACCGAGTCCTCACTAGGGTGTACTGATCGCGATGGGCCCTAGGATTGAACACTACATACACTCTGTGGAACTGGTGCAGAGGATGTTGCTCATTTGCTCTTTGATTGCTCAGTTGCACAAGAGGTTTGGAGACGAGTGGGAGTGACTGACATAGCACGACCTTTCCATTCTTTTTGGGCAACATACCGAACCGCAAGGTTGAGGGGCCCACAGTCTTGACATCCGGCGAGCATGCCGGTGGCAGTTTTTTGGGTGATTTGGATTCGCGCAGCAACATTATCTTCAGGGGTGAGAGATGTTACATAGAGAACATTATAAAATCACATCCGTTTTTTGGTTAGAGAGTGGGGGGAGTCATCATGACTTGTTGTCCCTCGCCTCTGGATTTATGACAGTTCACACATGTAAATTCTTCTTCATGTTACTTATATCTATACATACATGGATGGCTAGGCATCACTAGTCATCCGTTTGCCCCTCAAAAAAAAATATGATATAACAGTCTAATAGTTTGCAATTGGTATCAGCCTTTAGAAAATCATGACATATTGTTATGCAATAATATAACACAAACTAAAAAAAATAGTCTGCTGGCTGAATAAGTTTCTTAGATGAAAAGCATTGAGATACCTTAATTGTTTTGAGGGCGGAAGCAATATCCACAGCAGGACCTTTTTGTTTCTGTGGAGAAGTGGGTTCAAATTAGTGGTGGACACATATATTTAATTGCAATTTAAATGAAGAAAAAGAAAGATATGTTATCCTATGTCTGATTGCATACTAATATGCATGTTTCCTGACACCAAAGACGAGTCACATAAACTCCCTACACAAATAGTATCATCTAAAGTTTGAAACACAGGTACATTTAGGTGACTTCAGAGGCACTTGGTTCACTTCAAAATGAAAACTACTTCGATTAATTATATAAAATCCAACATCCCTCACGTTTAATACAAGTGGATGACCACCGGAACGTGTAGTCATCCTTTTCTTTTTCAAAAAAATATAAAATCCAACATGCACATCCACAAAGCACAGATATTTGGACTTTTTAATAAAATCTGGATCAGTCATGGATTGAAAGAAATTATTTTATCTTCCATGAGATAAATAGTTTGACCAACTAATCATTTCATAGCATCTAGTGTTTTTTTTTATTCGGCTTTCTGAAAGATGAATACACACAAAAAATGCTCCATGCATTTTTTTGCTACATTCCCCGTTCTGTACAAAATTCATTTAAGTAAAGCCCATTTCTCTTTCAAGATTAAAGTTCATCTCTTAGTTCTCTAGACAAAATATTTCTCACTAATAAACTTTGCAGCACTTTGCTGATGAATTGTTTATGATCTCTTTTATCATTTAGAGCTTATGTTCACACTGTTGATGAAACTTCTATTTACCTCCTGTTCACGCATTTGAAATTTCTTCATCCAGTTTTCTGAATCTCGTGTTCTAGGATCATCCTCCCCGAGCTGCTTAGCAAGTATATCATAAGTTTTCTTCTCTTGCTGGCATCAGAAGATCAAATCAGTTCTGTATTATATCATCCATGAACGCACTAGATACCCATCAATATTGTAATTCTCAGAAGAAGAAAAAACACTTGCCTGTACGGAGAGTTTATAGGCACCCATACAGTTATAAGCAAGAGCAAAGGCATGATAGCACACTGCAGTCTGGATATGTTCAGGACCAAGAAGGCGCTCGTTCTTTTTCAGTGCTTCTTGCAAATATCGGAGTGCAGCATTCATGTTTCCAGCCTCCTGATACATCATAGCAACATTTATAAAAGTTGATGCAACATCAGGATGATCAGGCCCAGATGTTAGACTTAGTAAGAGCAATGTCCGAGACATATGTCGTAGAGCAAGTTCTGTTTGATTCATGCCATGATAGAAAAGGGCCATATTGCCGTAGCTGAAATAATTAGTAACATAGTTTAGTAAACAATAGGAGAAAGCTGACCAGCATGGACTTACAGAAGGCAGTCTCATTTTACCTGTGTGCAGTATCAGGATGATCTAAACCAAGACAACGCTCATTTATGATAAGTTCTTTATGTTGATGGACAATGGCCCCTGCCATATCTCCAGCATGATATAAGATCATTGCCAAGTACCTGATAAGATCAGAAATGTACAGTCATGTGAAATAAGATACTAAGAACAGCTGCAAAAGAAATAAACATCTAACTCTATGAACAACCTAAGGCCAATGAGTAGAAACAATGTCATCTACATATTAATATGCCTCTACATTAAAGAGAATAGCTCAAGGTTCCAACTACACAACAAGAAATGACAAGAACATCTTTTCCACAATAAAGTTGGGTATCAAAGATTATGCCCCTTTTATAGTTTGTTTCCTCAAAATGACGGTTAGTGAATTGGTAAAAGCAAAATTACAGTACAAGTTTTTTAGCTGAACCAATATAATATTGAAAAAATGAAAACTAACCTGCAACAGTTGGAAACATCCCGATGTATAGGACCTGTAACCTGCAATTGACAGTTTTTAGACTTAGAAAATAGCTATGTTGCATAGGTACGGGTACGGTACCGGTACCCGGTATGGGTACGGGATACACCAATTTTAAAAAATTAGGGTACGGATACGTTAATACATAATTATATTTTAAAATAATTTGTAACATCATAAAATAAGATTTCATGATTATTAATTAATAGAATAATGAAACAAAAAAGATGGGCTAAACACAATAAAGCCCAATAAGCTCCACTTTTATTAAACACACTCAGTCACTTCTGGAAGTCCAACTGTCATCAACTTCTTATGAAGTCATGTGCTGCCTTAGTAGGCGGAGTGTGAGGATGAGGCATATTAGGGTTTTGGACCTTTGTTGGTGAACCCAAATGTGGAGGCGGCTGAACGAGACAGCAGAAACAAAATGTGATGGTTGAGGCTGTGCAATAGAGAAAAAAGGTACACGTGAATGGTTACAACCATTGGTGGCTACGACGAAGATGAACAGCATCACCGGAATCTAGAAGGTCGCCTTCACCTCTGTAAACATGATGGAGCTGATTGGAGATGTTATTTCGTCGAGTGAGCATATCAAGCTCAACAAGCTTCAGTTTCTATTTCACTTTCACTTTCACTTCCTACTTTGTATTTCTCTCGAAACATCTTCACTTCCTACTTTGTATTTTCTCCTTGAAACATACCCAAATATGTATCCATCCTGTACCCCAAACATACCCATTTTTCAAAAAAATTTGTTAAATGTTAGGTACATATTTGCGTGTACCCAATGCATACCCATGCGTATCCCGAGCATACCCGTACCGCATACGTACCTGGTACGGGTACTCTAGCTTGACAGAAGTACCGGTGCATCACAGGAAAATAGGCATCTAGGGAAATAAAAGCCAACTGTAAACCTACTACCGAAGAAAAGGACAACTGCAAACCTGTTGAAGCACTGTGAATGCTTCAGAAAAAAAGGTGTGAGCCTCGCTTAACAGTCCCTGAAACAGTATGATATTGTTAATGGTGCAAGCCAGACACTATACAGTCAATGGGAATAAGAAATATTGTGCATAAAAAACGATGAGTACCTCAGCTAGTCTAGCTTTCCCTGCCCCCATGAGTTCCCTTGCTTCTGAACACGATGGAACTGAGTGCTTAGTTACTGGTTGAAGATCCAAAATATCTGAGCTCTGAAATGGTGTTGTAGACTCAAGGTCATACTTGCGTGCTGCAATCATTATCCCTACCTGTTGTTGGTACAAAGAAATGATGCATAATCATAAAAAAAGTATGTTATTACGAGGAGTATTGATTCCAAAAGCAAGATAAGCTACACTGCCTCAGTTATGAGTCTTACAAGGACATAAACCAATGCAGAGAGTGAAGTTACGAATTGTACAATAGAATTAGACATTTGCGGAATTATGCACATAATAATTGTTTAGGAGAATTATTGACCGACAACCACACAAGAATCTTAATCTAAAAAGTTATATCACCCCACACTTCATTTATTTCGGTCTTATCAAGTTGATCAGTGTTCATGATAAAGAAATTAAACATGTTGTATGGGATAACACAACCAATATCTGGATAACAGAGATTGACAGTAATGAGTATATAAAGAAGGATTCACCTTTCGACATAGATTACGGACAACTGCAACCTTTCTGACTCGCAGTTTTGTGTCTTCATCTAGCTCAAACTTCATTGAATCGAACCAAATTTCAGCAAGTAAAATTGGACAGTTTGATATATTAATAAGAAAAGACCAGCAAATAACGCTACCTGATATTTAAACTTTGTAAATTCTTGAATATAAGACCATAAACTTTCAGAAGTCCAAAGTGTATATGCTGAGTGGCTTTCTTTAGAAGGCATTCCATGGCTTGACCTCCTTTGCCCCTTTACAGATTTATGAATAAATTCTTTGTCTTGTTGAGCCTGGCAAAAATTGGATTTTACGATTAGCAAAAGGTCATCAAGAACACATAGAAAATAAAAACCCTCAGAAAACTAATAGTAAATAAAAAGTAAAGCATAAAAGATTATTCATGAAAACAACAACACGACCAATTATTTTAGGTTACCACATTTTAAGGCATATTAAAGTATGAAAGACTTTAACAAAGCATAAAAACAACAAGCCAGTACTCAAATGCACAAAGGAGCAATAGAGACATTAATCTTTCTGTACTTGCTACAAGTCCAACCCAAGAAAAACAAACAAAACCTGTGGTTGTGAGTCACATTTGTTAAACTTGAAATTTGATATTCAAGAATCCTAAAAGCTCGACATACTGAAAAAAGGTTGACATATTATATATTTTATGAATTCATTTGTCCCTGATCATGCAATGATCAGAAAGGCAATGTTCACTGCATGTATAAACTTACATGACTTGCAAATCTACTAGGCCGATCAAAAAACTTCATTCCCAGTTTCCGGTAAATCAAAAGTTGATTATTCAAGTAAAGAAGCCATATGGTAAATGAGTCCTTGGAGAACCAAATCCATCAAAATAGTACCCTAAAAAGGGCAAGGAATATGTTGCCCAACAATATGCAGCATCCATGTTACACGTCATGTTAGCAGTTAGATTTTCACCCAATGGTTAGCTTTTTTTGTGGGAGCTCTCTCAATATCGAAGGGGACTGACAGCTTTTCTCTTTTATATTCTCTCTTATTAGAGGTCGATCATAGCACAGCATGG
This sequence comes from Pontederia paniculata, assembly GCA_001647135.1. Taxonomy (NCBI): domain Eukaryota; kingdom Viridiplantae; phylum Streptophyta; class Magnoliopsida; order Commelinales; family Pontederiaceae; genus Pontederia; species Pontederia paniculata. The sequence goes on along the minus strand of LTAE01005116.1, from coordinate 10,696 downwards.
TCTCCTCCTATCATCATGGTTGGACAGGCATAGCTTAATTTTTTAGATGAGTCTCTTTGTTCTCTCTGCCTCTGTTGCAATACATCAAGCTGTCAACTAATAGCAGGCCAGAGGTGTTTGGAAACAATCACCTTCCAAGATCCATTGTATTCAAAGATCCAGCTAAATCCAGCGAGTTCCATGCAAACTCCAACGAGTTATGTGTGCACGCACGAGCTCTGACAAGCTCCACATGCATGTGAGTTGTTTGTTGGAGAAAATGCTGCTGAGAGAAACAGCGATGGGTTGGGGAAGAAGAGGGAAAGAGAGGACTTTGCTTTGGATAGTGTTGAAGAAAAAAAGAGATTAGGCAATGTTGTATCACACATCCATTATTTGACAAGAGAGTGGGAGAGGTGTTACAGATTGTAATTCCCATCTTTATGCCTTTTTTATCTTTTACAACATGGTATTACTTGTGCATCTCCACAGTTTCCATATATATATATATATATATATATATATATTATATATATATATATGGAAACTGTGGAGATGCACAAGTAATACCATGTTGTAAAAGATAAAAAAGGCATAAACATTGAGCTGTTAAAAAAATCAAAACATAGAACTTCAGTAATGAAATAAGAAATGCATCAATTTCTTCTGTCACATGTCAATTAGTCATTCAAGAACCAATCACATTATGAAAGGGATATATATGAAATATATTGACACATCTACATATGAAAATTGATATTACCTTTTTCCATGAAAATGTTCAAAATAGGCTTTCTGCTTACTCATTTGATGATAAGCAATTGCAAAAAAATCAAATAATCTATTAACTTGTTTAATTGTTTGACTACATTGACCAATGAAACGTAAACAGTGATATGGATAAAGTAGGTTATTTTCCCATGAAAAGACTAACCAGCAAGAAACAGTATAGATATGTAGATAGATTTTACCATGTATAGTCTCAACAAACAATACAATTATGCACATTTTTACATCTCTGATGTATCTGCAACCATTCAAATGCATCTGCCCACACATGAAAGTTTTAAGAATGAGGCCAACCTTCTTTGACGTCTTAGATTGCACATCATTCGTGTTTCCCCTTGTGCCAGCTGGTGAAACATTTCCAAAAAGACAATTGAAGAAATGTGCAACGGTTGGACCAAGATCATGATCCTGGGTTTCCCTAAGCACATCCTGCAAGTAAAGGTAAATAAACCAAAGATATCATAAATAGACAAAAGCCAGATATCAGCATCAAAACTGAAAGATCTATAAGAGTAAATAATACCATAACATAGACGAAGTTGGTATTTGATGCTAATTATCATAGGTGAATATTCTCGATTAGTGTACGCAATGTCCTTAGCCAAATTAATTGAAAGGTCTTTATTAAAGGCAACAGTATAAAGGCGAGAAAAATTAGTACACGATATTATCGATCATTAACAATCTAGAATGTTCCTAAAAAACAATCTAGAATGATGTACATGGACAGAAATATTTAAGGAATAATAATAGATATGGTAAATCAAACCTTTAGAATATGCTTTGTTGACCTAACAATAATCTCAGTGGAACACAGATCCCATAAGTGAGAGATATGTTTCACCATGCCAGCAACCTGAGAATATAAGGAGATTCAGTACATCTTTTTGAGATAAATAACAGGCACGTCGAACAAGATTACCTTTCCAAGATAGCGAATGTTTATCCCATTAGCATGCAGGGCATCTGTTAATGACTGGCCATCCAAAGGTGAGCTCTCCAAAGAGCAAAGATCTTGAACAAATTTTGGGAGAACAATATCAAGGAGATAAGTTGCAATTTTTTTAACAATTGCTTCATCAGCTGCAACTTCCTATTAACAGAATGAAAGACAAAAGAAAGTGAAAGGTGGATTAAGTGAAGAATATTTAAAGTAGTGCATGATCATGTAAATATAGATTACCTCTTCACATCCTGCCAATTTAAACTCAGTGAAAACATTTGGATTGAATGTTATCTCTGCAGCTGGCACCCCATGTTTATCATGTTCTGAAACTTCAGTAGAATCCTTCAATCCTTCCATGGGAGCAGTCTACATGAACAGAAATATTTGAGGTCTGTGATTCCAATAAAGAAGTTTAAAGTGGAATGTAAAATGACTGTCAATTCTCTCATAAAACAGAACTTTGTCACCAAGGCTGCAATGCCCCCTTAGGGATGTGAACGTGTGAACTTTGCCAAAAAAAATAAAAGCATGCCCCAGGTTCATCTTGGTAGACTCTAATATGATGCAAGTTTGGCCCTTTCCAGTGCAGATTAAATCCAGTCACAAAGTTATTGCTTTCCTACTTAGCCACTATTGTGCTTCTATCAGACATGATAGGAGCTTCAAAGTTGTAGAATAGGTTGGTCCCATCAAGAACCTAAGGTGATTGCTAAGCTTAGTTGCCAGAGTCCCAATGTCAATTCCAAAAGATAAAAGGTCTTTGATCCAACTATTATTTCTTATCTATGTAAAGTATTTCAAGTGGCAACAGCAATAAATAGCTTCGACTCTGCAATAAGACAATAACTGCGTCACTTAGACTTTAACACTTTCACCTTTGAGATGAAATAATTGTATCAAACTACCATTAGCATTTTGTCTTTGAGACGAAAGGTGCTTTTAGTAACGTCACTGCCTTCATGGTTTCTGTTTTCCAGAAATTTAAATGGAATGTGACAGCATTGCGGCAAGTTATCAAGCCAACAAATATCCATCATGAGTTGCAAATTCTAGATCATGATAACAATAATATTAAGCATGAAATGATGAAACAACAATTAGAATCTTATCTCACATTCAAATCAGCAGTTGCACCATCTTGCAATTGTGATTCACCTGGAGTCTCACCAGTGTTTTTACAACCAGCATCTGACTTGTCTAGTGCTTCAGCCTGGATCACATTAAAGATGTAAAATGCATGAATAAACACAGAGTTGCAGCAACTATCACTTATAATGAGAAATGAGCACCTCACAAAATGAAGCAACGAGTTCAGGTCTCAGGACACAAAAGCGGTGCTCAGGTCCAATATAATTTGCATCACGTGGGGTCACCCTCATCAAATCTAGAAGATAGTGCCTGTACATGGAAGAATAATCAGAAAAAGATTCTGCATAGGTGGACAGATCATTTCTTCTTTTATAAGGCATGACATGAGTTTTTTAGCTAGATTTAGGTCGATCGCCCAATGTCAATCTTCTGTTTCTTCATATACAATTTACTTTTGAATCGCATTGTTCGTGGTAGATAAAATATCTCAAATCATTGAAGGATCGACCATAAAGTGTAACGGTATTCTACTAGGAAATTAAACAGGAAACAAGCACATCCTATTTAACTTAATGATACATTAAGTATTAATCATGTTTTTTACATAAAGCTTGGCAATTTTATCTCAAGTCCTGAAAACAAACAGTACATTATATCACTAACTAAAAGTGATCAAATATTTATTAAAGGGGAATAGGATGACTGCAACACATATACTGAAAATATAAGTTGAGAAATAAAATAGAGAGATACAATTTACTTTTGAATCGCATTTTTCGTGGTAGATAAAATATCTCAAATCATTGAAGGATCTACCATAAAGTGTAATGGTATTCTACTAGGAAATTAAACAGGAAACGAGCACATTAAGTATTAATCATGTTTTTACATAAAACTCAGCAATTTTATCTCAAGTCCTTGGAAACAAACAGTACATTATATCACTAACTAAAAGTGATAAAATATGTTTTGTAGGGGAATAGGATGACTGCAGTACATATACTGAGAAGTATAAGTTGAGAAATCTAAAAGAGCGTGTACAGGCAAAGATAACCGGAGATTGGGTACAAAAACTCTCAAATTCTCCCAAAAAGCTCCACCAGCCAACCGAGGGGCTACAGAATCCCAAAAAGGTTCTTCCTCTGTAAATAAAAAGGAAATATGATGTATAATATTCTCTATTAACATCTCCCTTCCCCAAAAAATGACACAGAGGCATTGTTTCCCTAGAGCCCAAAGGATGTCCATAGGCTGAGTGGACCAGCTTCACATGTGTGAGTGTGACCCTTGGCACAAGGTGATACAAATATAAGATTTATTTAATTTTCTGAATTATAATTTATAACATTTCGAACTCCTAAAAGATAACATTTCAAACTCAGAATTTCTACAAAGCTGCACATGTTTTAGGGTCTGTTTGGTTCAACAGCTATTAAGGGAAAGGGAAACTAGGGAAAGGAAATGAAAGAGAATGGATGTGGAATAGTTAATCTGTTCAGATGACATAACTAAAAGGAAGGAAGGGAATCAAACTTAAGCGATAATTTTATTTTGATGAATATATCCTTATATATGTATTTATATGTTTTATTAAGGTTAAAACAAGAAATATGTTTAAAATATATATTTCCCCTCATTTCCACCCCATTTTCTGGTTGAAAGAAAAATGAATAATTAGAGGGGAATGGAGGTAATGGAGGGGATATTAACCTCCATTCCCATCCATTAAAAACACAATCAAACGAGGTTAAATGATTAACCCCCTTTCCCTTCCCCTTCTTTACCCTCCTTTCAACCCCAACCAAACAGGACCTTAGGAAATGTACCTAGAAAATTGTTTCTAACCAATGGAATATGGCATATACAACTATTTAACATATAAAGACCAAACAGTTTTCAGAAAAACACTATACTCACTTATTTGTAAGAATGAATATGATGATAATGATACCAGCTATGAGTCTTTAAAAATGATCCACATTACCTGTTATCGCCACCGATTATACCCTTACATTCCACTGGAGCAGCTAATTTGACAACATTGCCAGAACCATCTAGAACAGAATGTTCCTTCAAATGGAGACGTTGAGCAGCCTCTATCACCTATCAAACACAGATGTGGGTCATGAAATGCTAGTTATAACATGAGCAAACTATCTGAAATGAAAGCTTGCAAACTATGTAATAGAAACATGTACACGGAGAAAAGATAGAAGCTAATATAATTAAAAATCTCTGGCACTACTACAGTTTGTCTCAATATATCCAAGCATCGCTCAACAGAGTAAAAGCTCTTCATCATTACTTAATCTGCATTTTATGAATATTACACTCCAACAAATACGATCATCATCCTTAAATGTTAACCGCTGCGATTGTAGAATCCGTAATTTCTATGTCAAAGCTACAAGCATTAGTTTATGATGCAAGTTAGGGCATCATTTAGCAATATCATTTTTTTTATATAGTCAGCATTTGAGTGTCATATATATAGGGTTCAATAGGGGTGCTACCTACTTAAGTAGGTAACACCGAACTACTTATCTTATCAACCGTAAGATGTCAGATATATGGTAGATCTAACAACTTATAACAAACTATTTAAGAAAGAGAAGATCTCATATCCACCGTATATCTAACATCTTACGGTGTTATATATATATATATTTCATCATTTATTTTAGTTATATATGTATTATATTATGATGCACTTATTTTTTCATTGTCAGTAAGAGAATAGGTAATATTTTACATTGATTTTTAAAATTCTCTTTATCGTCCCTTAAACAAATCTTAATTAATCAATATAGTGACATACTTATTGGCATGCAAGTGATCATGTTCTGCAATGATAGTTAGAAATAGGCCAGAAAAGTTGAAACTTTCACCTGGTAAGTTCAAATCCTTTAATCAACAGAAGACACAATCATAACCACTCTGAAATCATAAACTGTATCAAATACTCAAAGTTGAAATAGTTTCCCACCTTAGAATGAAAGGATTCATTCCAGCAAATCTTCTTTCCATTGTCTACCGAACCATACAGGAGAGAATCAGATTTGTCTCCTTGAAGGATGCCAGGAATGATACTCTGCAAATGTAACATAAAATATGGTAAATAGAACACCCAGAAATATGACTATTATGAATGAAAGCAATGGTTCTAAAGGATGGAAAGTTGACAGAGAGAGCAAGAAACAGTAGAAGGAACTAAGTCGAAGTTATCTCATTTGCATGACAATATAAGAACATTAGTGAAACAATGAAAAAGAAGAAAAACTATACCAAGATGACCTTACACTTCTATCCAGCACAAGTCTACAGTTTACAAATTTTTATTTGAACCTAGTATTCATGTATGAAACCTGAAATGATGAGATTTTGAGCTTCAAAATCAAGCCAGATCCCACTTGGATTTCATTTGGTAGATAGTTAGGCAAATAAAAAAAATTGGAAGCTCAAACAATCAGTCTAAGAAAGCTTCTTCATCATATTCTTTGTACGGGATTTCTTTGCCATATTTATTTCATTTACAAGCTTAAAAAATCAAAACAAACAAGTACATGGACACGACACATAATTCTTCTATTTGAGAAGACTGTACACACATTCTAGCAATCAAAAAACTTTGAAGTCATTAGAAAATGAAATGAAAATAATAAAGAATTTAAAAAGAATATAACATAGAATGTTATGATTATCCAGCCATGAAATAAGATCGAAGCACCATGAAGCATTTCTAATTATAAGTAGGCAATCAAATAACATAACCGATGAATAAGAGGTTTCTAGAAAATAAAAGAAAAAGAAAAAAAAAGGGTGTTGCAACATATGAATTCTTTGAAAATCTAGTAAAGTTCAGTAACAGTACCTGTGCTACCACTCTATAACCTCTGAAATCAATTATAGCCATAGCAAGGTTGTAAAGTCCAGGAATATCAGCTTCCTGGTAAGCTTTGGTTCCTTTCAAATCATTGTTTGCGGACGCATAAGTGGCCTGCTCACTATCAGTTAGCTGCAACTCAGCACTAACATCGGACACAGAACGATGTGGATTATCTGAACTGGAAGATGTGGATGGGTTTGAGTTGTCGCTGGTTTCACATAGTGCACTACCACAAGTCTTTGCCAAAGAATCGGATAAGATTCTTCCACTTTCAGCATCATGACGAAGGTTTAACTGAAGACCCACATCTTGATCTTTAGATATATGTCCAAGATCAGCATCAACAGCAAAGCTAAAGAAAATGTTATTGTACACATACCTGATGAAAGTTAAATGAATAAGTCAATTATGAGAATCACTAAGTTTTTTTCTTTCTTTTTGAATCGGAAGCACTATGCTCATAAGTAAATTTGGAAAAACATAAAGAAAACTTAGCAAATCACTAATTTAAACTTTATAATGACTTAATAAGGGCAATAAAAAATTTCAATAGACTATAGATAATCGTCTCATACATAACAATATAATATGTGTATAACATGAACAACTAATCTGAGAAATACAAGGTCCAGATATCAAATACAAGGTCCACTTGTTTTTTGCATTCAGCATAGCCAGAGAGATGCGGCGACGCATTGGGTGCATGACTTTTGATTTATCAGATGCAGACAGTTTTTGGAGTTCCCTTAGAGCGCCCAGTGCACGCCATCGTCAGGAGCAGCGACGCATAGTGGGGATAGCTCTTGCCACTATGTGGGGGATATGGCTACAGCGCAATCGCACCATTTTCAGGGGAGAGAGGTGTTATGTTGAGAACATTGTACATCATACCCTTTTTTCATTAGAGAGTGGGGACTTGGATAGTCTTCTGTAAGGGTGCCGACACCCCTTAGACATGGTGAACTTTTCATCATTGTCTTCCTTTACTTGTAAAGTTATAGTTTTCAAGTTTAATATACATGGATAATTACCGATCTGTGTAATTATCCTTTCCTTCCTCAAAAAAATATTTTTCATACCACCATAAGACCAAGTGTCATCTGAAATAGAATTTTGATTCCCAAGCCAATTTCTAGCAGCACAGTGATTACAATTATGAACAAATTTACAGCATGAAACATAAATGAAAGAAAGGTCAGTCATTATGTAGCTCCACATAAGAAAAAGACATCATGTAGCTCTTTTTCACTTGTTCATGAGATTCGACAAGGCGTATGATCGTGATTTAGAAAAGGCGTATGATCGTGTACCAAGAGAGGTACTCTGGAAAGCCTTGCAAAAGAAAAGAGTGGGTGTTGCATATATTAAGATTATACAAGATATGTACGATGGGGCATTGACTAAGGTTAGGACACCAGGAGGAGAGACGAAAGCATTTCCTATAAGAATTGGCCTACACCAAGGATCATCTTTAAGCCCATATTTGTTTAACTTAGTTGTGGATGCTCTAACCGAGAGTATCATAGATGAGGTACCTAAGTGCATGCTCTTTGCTGATGATATCGTACTTTTAGCGGACTCAAAAGATGAGATTAATGCAAAATTGGAAATATGGAGAAACACGTTGGAGTCAAAGGGTTTCCGTTTAAGTAGGAATAAGACAGAGTATATGCATTGCAATTTCACGAATAGACAATTTAGAGGCGATTCGGAAGTTAGGTTAGGAGATGATATAATTTCTCAAGTGACAAAGTTTAAATATTTGGGATCAATTATAAGACAAGATGGGGAGATTGATGATGATGTTAACCATAGAATTCAAGCTGGTTGGTGTAAGTGGAGGAAGGCTACTGGAGTCCTTTGTGATAGGAAAGTACCCCATAAGGTTAAAGGGAAATTCTACCGCACTGCTATAAGACCAGCAGTGTTATATGGTAGTGAATGTTGGGCTATGAAGGGACAACATGAACATAAAGTGGGGGTAGCTGAAATGAGGATGTTGAGATGGATGTGTGGTCATACTAGAAAGGATAAGATTAGGAATGACCATATACGTAAACGAGTCGGAGTGGCACCTATTAGCGAGAAGCTGGTAGAAAATCGTTTGAGGTGGTTTGGTCATGTCCAGAGAAGGCCATTAGATGCGCCAGTAAGGAGGGTAGAGCAAACAATCTGGAGTCCGATTAAAAGAGGGAGAGGGAGACCAAAGCGAACACTTGACGAGCTAATAGAACGAGATCTATTAACGAATAATATACCAAAAAATTTGGTTACTGATAGAGCGCAATGGCGTCGTATGATCCATGTAGCCGACCCCACCTAGTGGGATAAGGCTTTGTTGTTGTTGTTGTTGTTGTAGCTCTTTTTCACTTACCAAATCGTGTTTACACTTAGTGAATCATCAAATAAAGAGAATCATGACACACTCTCTCTCATTATTATATATATCTGGATATATATATATATATATAAAATAAAAATCAACAAAGTTTCTCAATCTGGAACTGGAAACAAGTTCAGATGTTATATGACAACATGGAGGGTCATCTGGTCTGCATAAATACTTAATGTTTTAAGTAATGACATCATTGACATGTAGCACATTACAAAACTTCGGTATTCTCCACTGAAAGATATCCAATGCACGAAACAATATGAGCCATAGACCAAGATTTCCAGCATGGAAAATAAGAAATGTTATTTATTTAAAAAGAAATAAGAAATGTTATTAATCATGTTCTTTTGTCAGAAGAGGATTAATTTGTTAACCAACATATCATATCGGCCTTGTTCAATTTTTCCCATAGTCAAATGAAATTTCAAGTTTGGACAAAACTTGTTCAATTAAATATATAAATTCTCATAATGTACTAAATGAGGATCCAAATTAATGGGCATACTATTTACTCTATGAAATAAACATAAAAGTTTTGCCCAAACACATGGTTTATTTGCAGGCCAGACATTGTATTAAAATTGTTTGTGGATTGAAATATCGTAATATGCAAAGTGTTTACGAATTACTCTAGATTTACAAATACAGTCATAAAGAGAAACAGATTGTTCTAACTCAACTTACATATGGAAACATTCAGGATCTGTTGGATTGATAGGTGGTATACATCTATTAATGACTCCAATTGCACCTTTAGTTGCTGCATCAACAAAATCACATGTCACCTTATAGAGAGCCCTCTCACGCAAAATCCTACAACAAGATAGCAATCTTAAGTAACCTGAACAATGATGATGTTTTATCATGACCTACAGATCCTATAAATACTTAGAACTCGGAACAGAACAGAAACGAGAGTTAGAACAAGAACAACAAGGATAATAAAACACCTTTCCTGGAAAGTCTTGTGAGGGAACTCCCGACATGACTGTAGTTCTTCATTCCAATCTCTCTGCATTACACCTAGTTCACTTCCATATGTAAGAGCAAGAGCGTCCTCTGCTCTGGCTGCATCCCGTTTGTGATCTGAAAATGAGGAAGCAATGCAACTTGAACGTGTTATTAAAAGAATATATCTATATAGCATGGGACAACATGGATGTGCAAACCCAAAAAAATATACTTTAGATCAAACAGTGGATCTAGCTTAAAATAAAATCACTTGATGATGTTATATTGTCATCATCAAAATACCTAGACCAAGATCCTATGGTGGATATGATGGTAATTGGAATTACACCAGCATTTAGCCCATATAGCATAAGTCTATGTAGAAAATCCTCATAATTCTTATTATTAACCAATGACTAGTGTCTCCTTATTTATAGTAAAGGTAGGCAATACAAGAGAAGAGAATATGCTGGAATATTACTCCAGAATATTTCAAGGAGAAACTGCTGCTGGAATATTATTCCAAAATATTTTTTTTTTTGAGAGAATATTATTCCAAAATATTACAAAGGGAAAAAAAGGAAACTAAATAATTACCAATAACTACAAGGATATGCTAATAATTATGAGGATATGCAAATCATATCTCCTTTAACACTCC
>LTAE01005115.1:0-13118 GCA_001647135.1 Pontederia paniculata | reverse complement strand
GGACGTCCATTGCCTTCATCCTCAGATCTTGGGTCGTCCGCTCTCCAACCTCGAGCGACCTCTTCTCTGCTTAGCCAAGACTCCTTCTTCGCCTAAGTCTTCTTTGGGTGTCCACTTCTCTTCGGACCACCCGTTCTCCATCTTTGATTGTAAGAGTGTTGCCTTCGGTCGCCCATTTCTCATCATCGGGTGACCTCTCCTGTTTGGCCCTTTACTTCAGTCGTCCTTCCGTTATCTTTGGTCGACCGGTCAACCTCTGATCCCTCTTCTTCATGCATACTCCTTCAATATTGGTCTACCACTCTGTATTCTTAGGACGACCACTGCACACATATGATTCTTCTGAAATATCTTCCGTGTGCATAGGTCGTCCATTCCTTTAGCTTTGGTCGATCTATCAACTTCTGAACTTGAATATCCTACTTCAGAAATCAGCTCAACAAGTTCATTAGTACAAACTAAGCTCCCTTACAAATTTTGATCATCAAAATACTCTCGGGATCCTAGATTCAACAATTGACAAGTTGCCACAACCTATCAATGGGAAAGGAATAAGAAGTTTCATAGGACATGTGGGCTTCTATCAAAGATTTATAAGAGATTTTTAAAAAATAGTTAAGCCATTGACAGACTTGCTACATAAGGATGCCGAATTTCACTTCGACAGATATTGTTTGGAAGCTCTTACCTCAGCTCCTATTCTGCAGTCACTCGATTGGAGTCTACCTTTCAAAATCATGTGTGATGCCAGCGATCATGCTGTAGGAGTTGTACTTGGACAAAAGAAAGACAAAGGCAACACTATCATCTACTACGGCAGACGAATTTTGGATCCTACACAGCAGAATTGCATCACAATTGGAAAGGAGGTGTTAGTAGTAGTTTATGCAAATGACAAGATATGGTAGTATCTGGTGGGATCAAAAGTAGTTGTTTACACATATCACACAGCTATGAAACACTTAATGCATAAGAAAGATGCCAAATCCCGACTAATAAGATGAGTTTTGCTAATGCAGAAATTCGACTTGGAGATTAAAGATAAAAAGGGAGCTGAGGACCTTTTCGCAGATCATCTGTCAAGGCTGATCAAAACCCTTGAAGACTACTCCATGCCAATTATGAGAACTTTCTCGATGATTCACTTCTTGCAATTTTCAACACGAAGCCGCCATGGTATGCCGACATTTCACCAAAAAAATATTACATTTCACAAGAAATGACTTATCAAGGGAAGATGTTGTTCAATGAACTCAAACACTTCTATTGGGATGATCCTATGCTTTCCAAGAAATGTTCTGATGGGCAATTCAGGAGATGGGTACTAGAGTCAGAAGCTTAAAAGATAATAGAGGAGTGTCACAGTTCCACATATGGAGGCCATGTTGGAGTCCAGAGAACAACTACGAAAATATTACAAGCTGGTTACTATTGGCCAACTATATTTAAGGATGTGAATACATATGTGCAATAGTGTGATCGATGCCAACGTACTAGAAATATTTCAAGAAGGAATGAGATGCCATGGACTTGTATCCTCGACGTCGAACTCTTCGATGTTTGGGGAAAAGATTACTTGGGACCATTCCCAACATCTGTAAGATTCAAGTATATACTTGTAGTTGTGATTATGTGCCAAAGTGGATTGAAGCTATTCCGACCACGCATTGTGATGCTGCCTCTGTCCGAAAACTCTTTGGAAAATTCATATTCCCACGTTTTGGAATTCCTAAGACCATTATCAGTGATGGAGGAAGACAGTTCGAAAACATGCTCAGCAAATATGGGTCTATCACAGGGTTGCAGCTGCTTACCAGCCACAGATAGACGGCCAAGTAAAAGTGTCAAACCGACATATTAAGACCATACTAATGAAGATCGTTTCAATGTCAAGAAAAGATTGGCCGTCAAAACTATAAGAGGCCTTACGGGTTGTCGAACAGCCTTCAAGACAACATTTGGAGCCACACCTTCTGTATACGAAAAATCATGCCATCTTCTTGTCGAAATGGATTATAAAACATACTGGGTTGTGACATAGTTAAACTTGGACATGAAGAACTGAGGTTGAATTAGAAGAACTATGACTTCAAGTCTTTGAAAACACTAAGATCTATAAAGAAAGAACTAAGGCTTGTCATGACCAGTGTATTCTAAACATGTGTATTCAAGTCGTGGGACAAGTCCTCCTCTTCAACTCAAGATTGAAAATCTTTCCCGAAAAACTCAAGTCTCGATGGACCGGCCCCTATAGAGTACATAGGATCGAAGTAGAACTAATCTCGAGGAATGAGCACATGTTCAAGGTGAACGATCATCGACTCAAGATATATCAACCGGGGATAAGACCACTCGAAAAGGAAACCATCACATTCAAACCAGAAACAACTTGTGAACGCACAGGAATGTCTAGTCAAGGACATTAAACAATGACGCTTATTGGGAGGCAACTCACACTAATATCTAATAAATTCTTTGTTGTTTGTTTGTGTAACTCGCAGGATACCAAATTTGATGAGGCTGTGACCAGCGTGCTGTAGAGTTATGAATGACTGGAACCACTCTTACGTTGGACGGGAATTTTTAATTTTCCCGCTCAACAACACTTTGCAGAATTTACCATTTTGCCACCTAAAGAGATCAACCGATACTTTTATTCTCTCACTCCTCCCACTATCTCCTCGTCACCGACTCTCCATCTTCACCGCCTCACTCATTCAACCAATATCCACCTCCGTCTACACCGCTTATGGTCGCTACAAGAGGACAGACTAAAGAGTAAACATAGAGACCTAAACTTAAGGGAAAGCAAGGCACGACGGCGACCAACCTGCTCATCATCGACGTAGAAGCTCCGACCATCAACTTATCTGCTGCTAGACCTTCACCCACGAGACCTTACACGACAACAGGGTTGTTAGCTGCACCGGCACCACATCTCGTTCTCGAAGCCACCAACATCTGCACCTATGACTTCCGATGCTCGAGCTCCAACGCCTCAACCGGCACTGGTCTAGCCGATGAAACGGAAGCTGGAAGCCAAGAAGGCTACATGGACCACTGTGGCCACAATGAAAGCTCTAAGTCTAGAGAAGTGTCTGACCCTTCCTCGAGTCCCTAAAGCACCAGAAGTTGCACCCCCGCAACCAACAATGCAACCCGAAGTTCTATCCATTCCCATGTCATCCACGAAAAAGGGGAAAGAGCCTGAGAAACAACCATCGAAGAAGACCAAAAAGTCGTCTGCCAAGGAAGCTGCAACCATCTCTGAACCAACCGAAGAACTAGAGGATGAGGTGGACCATCAACCTTTGGAGGCACGAGCACGGAAGAAGAAGCTTACATCAGAGCAAGTCATTCAGCCCATTGAAGCCGATGTTCCCAAACCAGCTCTGGCAATGGAATAGGCTCCCATGAAAGCATCCATTGTCGATCCCCTGAAACCCAAAAAGATGACTACACCAATGGAATTGAAGACGAAGAGGCAGAAGGAAGAAGGTGCAAACCTACAACCCTTGATCAGAAAGCCTTGCAAGTGCAACAAGGTTGTGATGCAAGAGGCTAGGGCTGAAGAAGAAGAAGCCATCGTAGAGGAGATCTAGCAACCACCAGCAGAACAAGTTACCCTACACCATAGAAGAAACACAGGAGGATGTACCGCCCTCAAAAGCTCCTGCTGTCATATCTCCACAATCATAGTACAATCCGGTTTTCACACCCGAGCAGTCAGCAAATGTAGAGGAGGAGACTGAGAAGGAGGCCAAACCTAAAGATCAACCTGACCTTCCCACTCCCGAAGAGGCACAACCAACACCTACTGACGCGACTGAATCTAGTAGCAATGATCTAATCCAATTCCCTAATCAGATTGAGTTCCACGATGAGAAGCAGCATTCATTGTATCAGAAACTCAGCACCCAGGAGATACTCGCAACACGATACTTGGATACCGAAGCCCAAAAGACTTGGTCTACTCGACGACATGACTAGCAACTAAAGAAAATGGGTATCGATAGGTTCTTTTTGAACTCCTGGACTAATTATGAGTATATTATTTTCGAATTCGAGTCTTTTTGATGTATTGGACACTGCATATGATCTTAGCCTTAATTTCCGCTTGTTTAATCAAGAGTTCTATTGGAATTTTAACGAGTTCTGTGCAGTTTATGGATTTCCCACCAAGACCATGCAGAAGAAAAATGCAAATTATAAAGGCACCAAAGATTGAAAATGGACAACAAGAGAGAACAAATTTGTACTCCGATAGGCAAAGTTGCCATCCTTTCAAAACCCAACTATCAGATATTTCTAAAAAATGATGGCCAACACCCTGTTCGGGAGATACAACACTGAGGCAAATGCCTGTGAAGCTGAAATGTATGTGATTTGGGGTTTCTAGAAGGGGAAGAAAGTAAATGTTTGGCATATGTTTCTGGAGTACATCTCTCGATTGGCCATGACGGAGAAAGGACCCATTGTCATAGGTGGCCTAATTACTCCCATCACTGAGAGATGCAAAGGCGACCTATCCAAGCTGCGCACAATTAGGGGAGCAACCAAAATTGATCTATTTGTGATGCTCATCATGAAGATTATAGCAATTTGAAATGGAGATTATATTCTAGTGTACAAAGGGAATGATACATCCATTGTGCTGCCTAATCCACCACTTACTGATATGAGCAAAGGCAAAAACTGGACCCTTCTCACACTCGAGCCGAGCGCCCCTCACAGCACCACAACAACTGTCAAGAAAACATACCCAGCTGACGCCACCGATGGAGGACCTCTTATTTCAATGATGACTGAATTTCTTGCTGAACAACGTAAGCATTCCGCCATTCTCGAAACTATTGTTATTCAGAACAGGGATCTCAAGAAGAAGTATTTCCAACTCAAGAAAGACCTATTGAGAATAGTTGAAGAAATGAACGTGGAATCAGAGAGGGAAGATGAGAGCTCCGAAGCCGAACCATCCTCAACATGAGCAAATACTCTCCCGGCTCAACTTCAACACTAAGGATAGTGTTGGGGTTTAGTCCAGAGAGGCCATGGTATGATCATACATACCATGCTTTTGAACTCCTATCTTTTGTCGTTTATGGTCTTTTGCTTGCGTTTCTATTTGGATTGCTGTTGTCACACCCCCACTCTTCAGCTTATTTGATAAACTCTGCTGACTGAATCTTGTTTGAATGTTTTGTGCACATGTAATTACACTTTGGCTTGCCTTGTTTATTTCTCAACTTTTAAATTAAGGCAGTATGAGGTCCAAGCCATTTGTAGTTATAGATCTTATTTTAGCACTGTGACCTTGTTATTTTAGGCTTGAGAATCCTATACTTTTACTAGCAAGTGACCCCCATGAAAAGAGCAAAAATTTTTAGTTTCCTTGTCCTCCCCCATGTCGCAAGAATGTTTTTTCATCTTTTCTTGAATAACTACGCCGTTAGTATCAAGTGCTTAGTATTAAGTTCTTATTAGTCATGATCGTGTTGTTTTCATGCCATTATGTTATACTCGAGCCCCATTTCATGCCAAGTTCCCATTTTTGTAGTAAGTTCACACTATAGAATCAAATGATGTTGCCTTGTGCTTTTATTTCAAGAACTTCGGAAAAAAAGAAGTCTTCACACACTCACATCATGAATCATCACGAGGCTACACAATAGAATCACTTGACGAAAAAAATCCAAAATGAAAAAGAATCTTTTACAACCCACATTTGGAAAGGACAAAATAGAAGAATCAAAAGTATAGTACCGGGCTGGACAGAGACGCCACGTGTCGAATGAAGATAGAGGGTATAAAAAGGATGAATCAAAAGACATAAGGGGACATCTCACATTCTAAAAGGCTTTTTGCAAGGCTTACGTGCAAGATCACCACCATCCTATCCATCACCGGAGGAACAAGAGACAACGCCATTGACGAGCAACATTACAAGATGAATAACATGAGCATTTCTAATCTTTATTCCTTTATTGTATCGATCATGATTTGTAACTAAGTAGGATAATCTAGAGTTAGCAGTAGGGGATGAAGGATTGGATTACTATTCCAGTTTCGAACATCTTGAACTATTTCATGTTTTTGTTTTATCGACCCATCATTTGATTTCATTTTCGACGAATGTTGTGAAGAGTTTTTTTTGCTTGTGATCGGATGCGAGTGACCCTCAATTTGGTTTTCTTTCTTGTTTACACTCCCTCTCGCTGAATGATACGTCCTTGATAGGAGGCAGTCAGTGAAGTGAGTGTTTGCGGTTTAGTTTCCCGTTGAGTGCATTAGTTCACTTCTATCGGGTAATTCACAACCTTGCAACCACGAGGACTAGTCTTACTATTTTTCTTGTTAGAGCGTTTGGAGGATTGACCATTACATCTCGCTCTCACATAGTCCGTTGGCACATTCCATCATAGTTTCTACAAACTTGTGATGTAGAGTTGTATGCCGAAAGACCCTCAACCCGATAGCAAACCAATAGACTCACCTAGACTATGTTCTGGATCTTTTTCTTGGTCTCCACCGAGTGACTGTAGGGAAATTGAGACTGAGAATCCTTAAAAAGGAATGCACTGAAATTTGATTTAGTATACAAACCTTGCATGTAAATAATAATCCAATCTGACATCCCCGAAACCTGCTAACTCTACAGTTCCTTCACATCTCTGTTGTATCTCGTATTTATGTAGTCGTGATTTATTTAGTCCACATTATCTTAGTTCATTTCTGTAATCAATCAAAAACTCTAAAAATTAGTTAATCTGCATATTAGTTTCTTTTAGATAGTATTCTCATTTTTCGTTGTCTCATGTAATTAATTCCTGATAATTACTTTCGCCTCCTTGTGGATTCGATACCCTAAGTGCTACACACGATAAGTTGTATGCTTGCATTATTCATGGTGTTATTCTAGGATTTTTAAAATTGATTGTCTATTTTATCATTGTGATGCACATACATTGTCACAATACTACTTGAATGCACGTATCTAAATCTGATTGTGATTTACCTTAGACACACCGCATCAACTCTCTTCTTGGAGTTGTAATTGCTCTAGTTGATAATTGCTCCTTTGATCACCTTTTTAAATGGAGATCATGTTTATAACATTTAGCACCAAAAGCTTTGAAAAAGAACCATGTTTTTCTCGACACTCATTCCTCCGAAACCATGTGGACGTGAAAAGAAAATGGACCATATCGTTCCTGACGAAGAGCATGTTACTCTAATTGAAAACAACACAATATATAAACCTCAACCCTAAAATGGATTGTTAACCTAGAACTCAATCCACGTTCTGTCCGCATTTTGAAACCCTTAACTTATAACGCAAAATGGAGGGCATTGGCCTCAAAACAACCTAATATAATTGAATGTTTCTTGCGAATGGAGGGCAACACAAGTTGTATCATTACTTAACACGTGCCACGTTCCCTCGATAGATTTCAAACTTTATTATTTGATTATGTTTTCTTTGTATATATAGTTTGAATGCATTGATTGATTTGATCTAATGTATGATATATGTTTAATTTTTCCCTTAAATGATAACTTAACTCAATCGATAATATGGTTAAAACTTGTTAATGATCCAAATTGAATTTATGGATGGAGAGGATGATCCACCAATGAACTAACAGATTTATCTCTACTCCTAGTGGATCCCAAACATGGGGTAATTGTACTTCTTCGAATAACTTAGTTTCTTGTGAATATCAATTTTATTTTCGTTTAGATGCTTCCATGGTTTAGAAGACACTTCTCAGAAAGTTATGTCTTTCACTAGAAATAATGACTAAACTTTCCATGTATGATCCTGAAGGAAGGGTCGACCTAGTTAGTCATGTTGATGTGTTGATGTTACCCAAGACTCCTCAAAGTAAAGATAATAATTGGTCATATGATTATATTAATGATGTGAGTCAAAGAGAACTCAAATGCTAATGTAAAGATAAGAATGAGTCATAGAATTATGTTAATGACGTGAGTCAAATAGAACTCAAATGAATCATATGATTAAGATATAAAGATGTAAATAATGATGTATATGCACTTAAGACTTAAGAATGAATCATTTGATGATGATTATGATGAGTTCAAGAGAACTCTAATATATCATAGTGAAAATGATTCCAAGGATGGTGCATATGAACATGAGTTATTTAGTCACTAATATATTTCATGTACGTAATGTTTTAAACTAAGAAATGTCTTAAGCTATGCAAATGTCTTATGATTAGGATGATGATGCTAGGTTGACCGTTCATTGACCCCATGATTAAATGTTATGCTAGGATATGTTAATACTTGTAATAGGAATTGATGAGATATGTCTTTTAATTATCAATCTATTTATACATGGAATGCTCATATTATGTCTATGAGTGTTGGTTATGATTATAAGGAAGACATTTACATATAACTAATGGGAGGTGGGCCTCCCCTGCATCGGGATTCATGCAAGTGATGACGCATATTATAAGATGGCTTTGGTGGCAGTGCTCATGACAGATGGTTGCACATAGGAAAGTATTAATGGGCTAACTTGAGTTATCTAGTTCAAGTAGGATTTTAGATCGAGTCATTTGTACTCATTTTATGTAAAATTAGACTCCATGTTCATGTATGACCTATGGGCCTTTAAAGTTTCAAACTGAAATGTAAACTTCTTATGTCGATGTTGTGTATTAACACTATAATGGATTCATGTAAGAGCCTAACAATGGAGTTATTCAGGATCCTAATATTTATATTTCAGCTGCAAATGTCAAGTTAAAGTTTTTAAAATTGATGCATAAGTTGACCATTGCATTTAAATCATGATGTCATAAGTGAAGGTAATGTAATGGTTCACAATTTTGTCCGGGACGCATATGTCCTCGGTCGAATTTTTGGCTCTTTACATTTTGGTATCAAAGCTAAAGGTTGGCTCTTAGGTGTTAAGTCTAAGGTGCTTAAGTCCATGTGCAATCGTCATGAGCAACCATTGAGCTGAAAAACTTTATTTGTAAGTGATGACAGGAAATTTCCTCTATATTTTTATAAGCAAAGACTACACTTTCTTCATGAAATCTTCATCAATTTATACATATTGTAACACATTTTTATAGACTTTGCATCATGTGCAATTCCCTAGGCATAAGTGCATATTTTCACTCCAAAGACTCTTTTAAGTGAAGTTCTGAATGATTAATATTTGATTTCTCCTGCAAGAACTTAGCCGAGGCCAAATGACACTTGAGCTGAAAAACTGGACCTGTGGGTATCTGTGTAGACATTCAAGCCCTGACGCCACTATTTTCCAAATTCCAGAGAATATTGGCAGGGATATGCAAGGGACAAGTGGCATCTACTGATTGGAGAAAAGGGAAAGGATAAAAGGCAAGAAGAAAGAGGGAGAGGGGGTTTCGCGTCCGAGAGGAAGAGTGGAGCTGCCACCATTGTTGAGAAGAAAAAAGAACTAGAGGAGAAGAGAGAGGTTTCATGCTGGGATTTTGTGGAGTATCATTGGCTTTTGTTCTATAATTCTTATTTGTGTTAATTTCCAATGAGGAACTCCTTTTTTGATATCTTTGTGACATGTGTAATGACTGTTAGAGACTAAACATTTAGGCCTAGAGATGAGATGATTTGAGAACATCTACTTGTTGTTTGAACTACTCTTTTAACGCATTAATGTTTCCATTTGATATTCCAATCTTCTCTTAATGTGTTTTCTATATGTGCTGATTTTGATGTAATGAGTTACTTACTAACTTATTTGATGTGGAAGGATGCAAGGTTTTCAAACTCGAGAGTCCACCTAGACTCATTTTACGTCCGGTAAACTCGAAACGTAAACTCGAGACTTAAACTCGTAGAGTTTATGTACAGACTGTAAATATATAAAAATATATTATAAAACAAAGACTAAATCATAAATATTGTTAATGTATCATTTTAACATTATAAAATATCATACTTCATATTTTTACTCACATGTATATAAAATAAATAGTGATTCATCATTTTCAAGCCCCCCAACTTTTGTACTTTGGTACCCATGCCCCCCAAATGCTCGAGTCGCCGATGGTCGCTAATCATCAAAACCTAGCGTGGAAATAGGTAAAAAAACTATGGGAGGCTTGGAAGGTTTTGGTCAAATCTTAAAATATATATTTTTTGTTTTTTTCTACATATTTACTTTCAATTGTACCTTTAAATTGTAATTAAATAATTCAATTATGCAATCTATGAGTCTACTTGCGAGTCCATTCGAGTTCATCCGAGTCTACCGAGTTTACCGAGTTCACTAACGAGTCTACCGAGTTTACTACACAATCCGAGTTTATACCGAGTTCACTCGATTTTGTGGTCTAGAGTCTTGAAATCGTGCGATTCTACGACTATAACTCGCGAGTTTAAGAACCATGGAAGGATGAGACTGAGAGGGAGAACCTTTCCATTGAGAAGAAATAATGTGTAGTTCATTCTTGTGCCATCTTTTAGTTGGATTGTTATTCACACCTATGTTGCAACCCTATCCCGAGAGGAAAGGATATGTTGCAAATGATCTAGAAGGACCCGAGAGGTGAGCAGGGTTTATGAGGTGTGAGTTTCATTTCAGCTTCATGGGGTTGAGACCGAGAGGGAGAACCCCATTGTTTAAGAGATTTGTGTGAGGCCGAGAGGTTCCAACGGATACCTAGAGTTGATTGGAGAGGTGTTATCCATTGCATCGAGAGATTGAGTGTGAGAAACCCCTAAGGATTTGAGTGCATGCCTTGACTACGAGAGTAGCTGGGTTTGTAATCTTGATATTTCAAGTCATCATTATTTGAGCTTCATAAGTTCAATAGCAAATAGAGTTCGAAAATAATTCCAATGTCCCGACCACTTTCCATGTTTGAGTGATTCGTTTTCCTTTGTATTGGTTCTACTTTTGCTCACTTTAAATCTTAAAACACCAAAAATATTTTCTTTTAATTTCCTGTTCAGATTCTAGTTCTATTTCATCTAAATTTCTACACAAACTATTATTCTTCTAGATTTTTGTTCGTGGTAGAATAGAATGATTGCATTGTGAATTTCTAATTTACCTGTGGATTCGATCCTAAAATACTACAAGGATAACTATATACTTGAGGTTGGAGTTGTGTGTTTAGGTTAATTTTAAGACTTGTTGACAATTTATTTATGTACGGTTGCCCCGAGGTTAAAATTGTCAAACCTTGACACTCTGAAACCTAGTGCCACTTCTTTTAGCGATACACTTTTTACTTCATCAAGATTTTGGTGTCGTTGCCGGGGAAATTCTGAATTTTCACATTCAATTCTTTGTTTGGTACCCAACTGAATCATCCACTCTCACTGTTTATATTCCATTATCACTATTTATAATTCATTTTTCTTCTTTCATTTTGATTGATTTTCTTTCTTTTTGTAATTAGTTCTTTCACATCTTTGCTTAGCCTCATTCTTTCATATTTTAATAGATACTGAACTTACATCTAATGATGTATACCAAGCTCTAGTAGTGCAGAGGATGAATTGGGAGACTTTGATCCTGAAGTGGAGATAAATTTCAAGATAAGAAGAAGAACACAAAGAGAACTTAGACAATGAGCTCAGGTTGCTAGACAATAGATTGAAATGGCTAATCTTGATGCAAATCGAACCCTACATGAGTTCTGTATCCCACAGCCATCAGATTAAACTCACGAATAGCTAGGCCGATTGTCAATGCAAATAATTTTCAGCTGAATCCAACACTAATTGCAGTACTAGGACATAATCAGTTTGGGGGATTGTCTACAAAAGATCCTAATTAGCACTTGATCACATTCCTAGAAATATGTGATACATTCAAATGCAATGATGTATCAAGTGATGCAAGACTCAGATTTTTCCCATATTCCCTAAGGGACCGAGCCAAGATCTGGTTAGTCAGTTGAACCTGAAACAATCCGAACTTGGGATGAGTTGGTGGCTGCCTTTCTACAAAGATTCTTCCCTCCTGAAAAGATAGAAACAATAAGGAATCAAATTACATCCTTTCTACGATGGGAGCATGAAATAATCTATGACGCTTGGGAGAGATTCAAAGGCATGTTGAGGAGTTGCCCCCATCATGAATTTCAAACATGGATGACGGTTCAGACTTTCTATAGTGGACTAGCTTGTGCTAGCAAGAGTTCTTTAGACTCAACAACTGGGGGTAGTTCATGGCTAAGAATATAGATGATGGTTATAGAAACATCGAGGAGGTCATCATGAATCACCACAATTGGATGCAAGATAGGGCCAATAGACAGAAACCCAAAGCCAGCACCAGTGCTAAAGTTGAAATCTGGGCTCAAATTTTTGCTAAACTTGAAGGAATTGTCCAAAGAGCCATTGATAAAATAATCAAAATCAGAACAACAACACACCAAATGTGAGAGTATTTGTTGTTGAAGCTACCAATAGCTACAATGCACCTACCCCACCTGGTGTGACAGATATGGATCACCAGATCATATGACAAGTACCTGCAATGTTACAAGGTACAATGTGCAAGAAGTTCCTGAGGAGCAGATGAATGCCTTGATACCTTATGGTCATAATCAACAATTGGGGAATAGAAATACATGATCTTATAATCATCCTTACCAACAAGCTTCTCCTTAGATCAAGGCACATCCAAAGTTATTTTACAAGAAACAAATTACCAACACCCCCAGGGACAAACTCAAACCTTTAAAACAACTGTGCAATTATCCCCAACTCATGCCAATCCACAGAGGGTACCTATCATTGCCACATTCTCAACAATGACACACAATGCCAGCTTTTGAGAGATCTCACTTGGAAACCATATTGGAACAACTAATGAAAAATCAGGAACAACATAGTGAGGCGATGAAGCAATATCAAAAGGCTATGAAGCAATATCAAGAGGCTATGAAGCAAATGTCATTAAAGATGGAAGGATTGACTATTCACAACAAAATCCAAGAAAATTGATGCGTAAAATCCAGCAGTGCAAAAGAAAGCCAGCAAGTATACTGATCGCGACAAGTAATATAGAAAATGAGAAGGATGTCGAACCCACGAGGATTATTGTTTTGTCTTAATTGATTCTAAGGTGAATT
>LTAE01005114.1:0-29690 GCA_001647135.1 Pontederia paniculata | reverse complement strand
ATGGATTACATGATCGGACACTAGTTTGTCCGGCTTGATTTTCTATTTATGCAAAAACAATTGCACATACGTACTTTTTCTTTAGAGTTTGCCAAAGCTCATAGGCGTTTTCATTACTCTTGAAAACCCTAACATTATCTTACATATATATCAATATGAAGGATCTCACTTTCTCATCACCAAGCTTCTTGCCCATCAATGGCATCTTCTGGAAGCTTTGGTGGAGCGGCATTTTATGTAATTGAAGGGGTTTTTGCGAATTAAGCCTGTTTTACGACTTACGACGTCGTAGTTGGCATCGTTAAAAATGATCCAGTTTGGCTAATTCGACGACTATGAATTGGATATATTCTATAAGATTAATTTATCTTATAATATATATATATATATACTAAAATTGTTATAAAGAAATGATCAATAGTGTACAAAAAAAAATATTATTATTATTATTATTTTAAAAAAAATTCATTAAAATAATTATCAGAAAAATATAATGTTATTTTCGGAAGAGAAATAATCTTAATAAAAAATAATTTAATAGATATACCAAAAAAAGGTATTAATATCCAAAAATAATTGTAATTAAAAAAAATTCAAATGAAAATTTTTTTTATTCGTAAATTATTTGTTCGAAAAATAATTTTATAGAAATCTTTTACGAAAACAATTTCTAAAAATTGTGTATCTGAGGAAAAGTTAATAATATATATATTTTATATGTATATATTTATCTGAAAAACAATCATCAAGAATAATTTATAAAATTATTTTCTAAAAGAAAGTATTTGCCAGAAATATACAAAACTTAGTTCTAGTAGAAATAATATGCTAAAAATTATTCTAAAAATAATTTGTTCAAAAAAAAATATTTTAACAGAAAATACCGCCAAGTTAAAAAATAATAATTATCTTTTTATCTAAGAACAATAAATAGCAAGTCATAACTATAGAATAATTACTCAACTAATTTGCTGAAAAATAAAACTTAATGTTAAACAAATTAAGATGGCAATTTGCAGTAATTAATTATAACTACAATTATTTAAACAATAATCATGGATAATTATTGTCTAAAAATTATTCTGAAATTAAATAGTAAAGGAATTTATGCTAACTGGGCTAACATAAATATAAATAAATGGGCTTGTCTGGTTAAGTGAGCCCAGTACATAAGTTTTAAAGGTCATTTACAAATCTAATAAAATGAACGGCTAGGATTATAACAACATTAAATGGGTTTAATCCTATGGTTCACATCAAGTCTAAAATATATAAGATGCACGACTTAGATTTAAAATTAGATAAGATCCTACGGCTTGCAATAGGATAAGGTTATAACGGCTACGATTTAATCAATCATGCATCTACGGTTGAAAAATTAAATCTATGGTTATGATTCGACCAGGTTTTATTCTATGGGTGTGAT
This sequence comes from Pontederia paniculata, assembly GCA_001647135.1. Lineage (NCBI taxonomy): Eukaryota > Viridiplantae > Streptophyta > Magnoliopsida > Commelinales > Pontederiaceae > Pontederia > Pontederia paniculata. Next base: position 28,264 of record LTAE01005114.1, on the reverse strand, counting down.
TCAATCAAACTTAAAAGAAATCAACGGTGACGATCATGCATAAGAGAAAGAATGGACGACATAGATTTTAAACGAGTGGGATGGGGAAGACACTGTTCATCGTCTTCCCCGTCGCGTACCAGTCGCATGCGTACCAGGGGAAGTTCGGCGGCAGAGTTTCAGAGGTTGATTGAAGCGTCTGAGGATTCGTTGAGCGTCTCTGATGATGAACGGAGGGATTTGTGGCGTCAATTTTGAGGGATGCCTTCCGGATTGAACTCTTCGTCGGCGACGTCCCTTTTCCAGGGGAGCGTCGTGTCTGATGATGCAGAAGCAATTAGGCGATGGAGATCAGTGGGGCGGCTCCGGAGCATGAACATAGCACATGGTGGTGTGTCAGGGAGAACGGAAGCTGAGGGTGGCACGTCGTCGACCAAAAATGGGATTCCCAGGGGTCGCCGGAGCTCTGATACCAGTGTAAGGTGGAGAGGATGGTATCGTTCGACGACTGAGGGCTCCCGGGATGCGTCCATGTCTGTTTTATAGCCGCGTACCCGCACCCGTCCGCCCCCTTCAGCGGCCGTTCACACATCGTCCTCTTTGGCGTTTCCAGCGCCTACAGGCGCGACTCTTCGCCAGCAGGACGCGACTGTGTGACCACGGCGGTCACACTACAACAAAACCAGATTGACATAACTACTACTGGCGACTGTGACCAGATGTAACAATTGTTATGAATTATAGTTCGGTAATATTAAGATTTTGTTTGGGTATTTAATAATAAAAGGGTGGGGTTGAGAAGTGGAGTAAGTGGTGATGGAGTAGAATGTGGTGAGTTATTAGTAAGTCCATATTTGAATAAAAATTGGATAAGAACAATGTGTTAAATTAAATTATATGTTGTTTAAATAAAAAAATTAAATCATGAGATTAAAAAAGTTAATTAATGTAAAAGTTTATTTTACCCTTGTTATATATATTGTATTATAAATGCCTAATATTTATATATATTCATTTAGTTATGTTTATAAATTTATTTTTATTTTTTCCTTTTTTTATCTCCCTTGTCTCTCCTCTCGTCTACTTATTTTTTTCATTCTCTAGTTTCTTATTTTCTATATTTTTATTTTTTCCTTTAATTTTTATATTTCTCTCTTATTTTCTCTATTTATTTAACTCTTTCTATAATTTTATTTTTCTCTCTTCTCTCTCTCTCTTCCCTCTCGTTTCTCTTCTTTTATTTTCTTATTTATTCTACCTCATTTCTCTCTCTCCATATTTTCTCCCTTTATGCCTCATTTATTTCTCACCCATTTTCTTTTTTTTTCTCTCTCTTATATTTCTTTGCTATCTCTCTCTTATCTTTTATCACTATTATATTTCTTAAGTTATATCTCTCTTATCTATGGCCAGTTCTCTCCCGTGCCTCCTCTTTTTTATAATTTTCAAGTTTAGGAGGGTGAAAGATATGAGAGGAGAGTTTAGGTGAGAGAAAGAAAGGAGAAAAAAAAATTAGGAGACATAAAGATATAAAATTAAGTAAAGGTGTGAGAAATGAGGAGAGAATAATATGAGAGAAGAGTTAGGTGAGAGAAAGAAAAGAAGAAAAAAAATTAGGAGAGAGAAAGATATGAAATTAAATAGAGGAGAGAGAAACGAGGAGAGTTTGGAGAGAGAAAGTGAGGGAGAATTTAGGAGAGAGAAAAAAAAATGAGAGGAGAGTTTAGGAAAAAAATAGGATAGAGAAATATATGAAATTGAGCGGAGGAAAGAAAAAGCGAAGCGTGGAGAGAGAAAGTGAAGAGAATTTAGGAGAGAGAAAGAGATGAATGTTTAATACATAATAAAAATCATAAAAGAGATAAAAAAGTAAAAGAGAAATTATTGAATAGTTTAGGAGACAGAAATAAAGAGAAGTAAAAAATATATTTTAAAAATAAATATTGTTTATTAATTGTTAATATATATGTTCCAAATATTAACAAAATAAAATAAAAAATACTAAATAATAAATATAAACTCATTCAAAATCATCAATTTGATGGTCCTACAACTTTCTATCATCTATAAAAATGTATTCAAAGTTCAAACATAGGTTAATTTTCTTAAGCCCCTCTAAATCTATAACTCCCAATCCTATCCCATCTAAATCCCTCATCCAAACAAACCAGATGCAAAAATATAAACGCCATAATAACGGTAAATAACTGGATTGACGGCTTTCCATCATGATCAAGAAAGTGCTTCATATGGGCAGTTCAATTAAAAAACCTTTGTATGAAGAAAATGTTTCAATCCAAATTTACAACAAGCATTAGAATCTAAATTAATGTGGTAGGTTCCCACTTAAAATCTCAAACCGAAGAACAAGACAACATCATACTAGAATGAGTTGATTAAGACATCTTTAGTACTTACAGAATAACATGAGTGAAGTTCACAATTGATAGAATATCAGAGTCAATTGTTTGTTACACACTTGTACCTTTAATTTTTTTTTAAGAAAAAAAGGAATATATTGTGCACTTATGTGTAGCCCAACCTGTAGCACACTAAATTAATATTTAAATATCAAATAAAATTTATTTTTTTATTTTTAAAATAATCTACTTAATATGTTAGTCGTTGAATTTTTTTTTGATCGTTTAAAAATTATGTCATTATTTTTATTATATTATTTCTTCATTCAACGGTCAAGATATAAGTAAAAATAAAAAATATGGTATATTAAATAAAAATTTAAGATCAGACCAATCTCGTGTATAAATATATATATTAGAATTAATAAAAAAATAAGATCAGAATAATCGAATAAAATTTAATAAGAGAATTTATGTGCTACACATTGTGCAACACACAAATATGCTACACACTTTCTATCCTCTTTTTTTATATAAGATGGATAATAGCGAACTTCCGTAGAATATTTTTTCCTTAGAAAAAGAATCACTGCAAAATCTAAGTCCTTAGTCTTCCTACTAAGTATTGTACATTTGAGGTTTCCACTAGCAAACAATGGTCAATAACAGATCCAAAATGGATAAAAGGGGCATAGTAGAAAAAGTAGAGACCTAATCAAACCATTCTACCGCCCTTCAAAATAAACATACCAGAATAGAAGAATTGACTTTTGTTACATTTCTACATTTTGGCGGTCTAATATAAAGCTGGATGAATACTAAACTTTCATGCCATCTTTAAAAGAATCTATTCACAATTCAAGTGTTTAGTCTGCCGACTTTGTAGGTTTCCACGAGCAAATACATGAAAATAACATATCCACAAGAAAAACATAGCATAAAAGTAGAGACCTAATTACACCATCATACTGCCCTTAGAAAAGGAATTACACCATTTTACTAGTGTCAATTTAGCTGATGAAAGAATTCAATGAAAATTCTCATGTCCTAATAAATATCAAAAGTTATAATTTGTTTGGTCAAGAAAGAAGTAATGATATCCTATGCACAAAAACTGAAAAGAAAATTCTTCCTTCACTCTAAAAAAAACAAACATCAACAGTTATAATTTACTAGCTCCAGAGACAAAAGAAATATCACAATCTTCTAATTTCTTTGATATCCTTAAAATCTTACCACCACAATTATTTTGTTTATTTATACTAAAAGGCATCACAATATATTTTTACTCTGTCTTCAAATTTCTTGATACATATAAACTGGCATATAGCTTTAAGAACAGTGCACTATTTTAACCGACGCACAGGGATGGTAGATAAATCTCTGAAATGATAGCAACATATACATAAAAAATATTTTAAGGAAGAACATGCATGAACTATACATATCATCCAAATGTCTGAAAGCTATATGCAGACGGGGTGAAGTGATAACATGTAGACGCATCTTGCAACTTGAATCCGCATGCACAATTTGAGTTTGCACCCTATTCAACATGAGAAATGTCAACAAAGTAAAACATGCACATAATACAAAGAGATAAAGATGGATCATATATGCAAATAGGCGCTTATTAAAACCAGATTGACATAACTACTACTGGAGACTGTCACCAGATGTAACAATTGTTATGAATTATACTACAGTAACAATAAGAGATGCAACAAAGTAAACGCCATAATAATGGTAAATAACTGGATTGACTGCTTTCAGCATGAACAAGAAAATGCTTCATCTGGACAGTTCAATAAAAAAACATTTTATATGAAGAAAATGGTTTAATCCAAATTTACAACAGGCATTAAAAATCTAAATTAATGTGATAGATTCCCACTTAAAATCTCAAACTGAAGAACAAGACAACATCATACCAGAACAAGTTGATTAAGACATCTTTAGTACTTACAGAATAAACATGAGTGATGTTCACAATTGATAGAATCGCACAATCTATTGTTTGTTACACACTTGTACATTTCCAAAATTTTAATATAAGCTGGATGATAACGAACTTCTGTAGAAATACTTTTTCCCTAGAAAAAAAAATAACTGCGCAATCTAAGTGCTTACTCTTCCTACTTAGTATTATACATTTGAGGTTTTTCCAATAGCAAACGGTCAATAACAGATCCAAAATAGACACAAGAGGAGCATAGTAAAAAAAGTAGAGACCATAACAAAAAAAAAAAAACGGATGGAGCGCCCAAAAACTCCAGACCCTTCTCCTCTCTCAAACTCCTCCGCTCCCCTCTCTCCATCAGCTTCAGGCGCTCAACCCTCTTCACCTCCCTTCTCTCATCATGTTCCTCTCCCGATGGGCCTCACCCCCTCTGATGCTAGTGCCCAAGGCACACACAGGATCTCAAATCAAGAGCCTCTCCTTCCCCTCCCAACATATGCTGCAAAACCTAACACTCAAGTTAGCTGGTCGGAAGTAGTTAGGAACCGTCGGATGGCTCCTACACTGCAGATCTCGGCCGCACAGCTCAGAGGAATCCAGGAAGCGGTCACCGAAGAAATCACCATTCCTGCTTCTGAAATTGCAAAAAAGTCGGAAGATCTAAAAAATAGCCTCATGGCCAGGATCTATGGAAGCAAAATCTCGATTGAGCACCTCCATACCGAGCTACCAAAACTTTGGAAGCTGGAGGCACCTGTTAAAATTGTGGAGCTGGGTAATTTTTACGTTTTATTCATGTTTGACAGCAGGAATGATAGATTAAATGTGTTAACAGGCGGACCATGGTGTATACAAGGGCATATCTTCAACGTGACACAAGCGAGGTCGTTCTTCAGACCCTTTGAGGACCATGTCTCTTCTTCTCCAGTATGGCTACAGTTGCCGGGACTCTCCTTTGAGCTCAGTAACATAGATTCCATCCTTAGGATCGCTGCTAACTTTGGCTCCCCCCTAAAAATTGATGAAGACACACTCTGTGGGGAGAATTGCCGGCTTGTACGTGTATGCATTGAGATGGATTTGTCAAAACCACTGAAGCAAGGGGTTTGGATTAAAACCCCCGATGGTAAACGTTTCTTCCAGCAAGTTGTCTATGAAAACCTCCCTTCCCTCTATTTCAGGTGCGGCAAAATCGGCCATCGTTTGGAATTCTGTCCTGGCCAGAGCAAGGAAGCGGCATCAACATCAAGCTCCTTGAAGCCGGCCGTTCTTCTCTACGGGCCATGGCTGAGATCCAACCTGGGCGGGCGGCGCCGCTAGATGGGAGCTAAACCGGGTCAGCAACGGTCATCCTTTCCCGTGAACCGCCAACCTGCGATTCACCCCACTGAACCGATTCCAAGAAACAACAGCTTCGATGCCCTAAGAGGAGAAAATCTGGACCGTCTGATTGATCATGCAAGTAGATCTGACCACCAAAACAACATAACGGTTACTACCCCCTTGCAGGTTCCCGAGGTGAGAGGTGCAGCGTGCGAGGAGTCTCACCAAACCCCCGCGCCACGTGATACTCCAGCTGCAAAGACACGTGACACAAAGGAAAAATCCTTGCTCCGTGAACCCTCACCCTCCCTCCGTGTACTCACATCCTCATCTACTACCCTTGACGTACTAGAGACGGATCTGGTAAGGAAGAGTAGCCAAAACCCCTCTCTTTCACTCACCCCTTTGGCTTTTGTTGCAGGAAGTGCTGGAGTTACGCTGGATCCTCCAAACATCACCCCACCTCCCATCGAAACCTCAGGCTCCCAGGTAGATCACGAAACTCTAGTGGATCTGATGAAGAGTCGCCTATCAAACAACCCGTCTGAGGTTTCTTCGTGCGAGGAGTCAGAGGAAGAAACCGTCGATGAGGATCTCCTCCCTCCCATCAGAACTGAACAGAAAAGAACAAGGAAGTCCAGGAGGCGTTTCTCTCCCCCTCCCCCTTCTATTAGGGGTAAAAAGAAGAGCACTAAACAATCTAAAGGTAAGGTTTTTTCGTCACAAACATCTAAATCCCCCTTACGATCTGTTTCGCAGGATGAGTCGCCACGGTTGGCAGAAGCGAATCCTGTCAACACCAACCTATGAAAGCACTCTTATGGAAATGTAGAGGCGCCCTTCGTAGCAAAATTAGAGACCGCCTTTCAGACGTTATAAAGCATAGAAGACCTGACATCCTCATATTGGTTGAGTCGCACACTACTAGTGAGAGTTCGTTAACAGTCATCCGAAGATTGGGTCACTAGTGGAAAGGGGTCTTTCAGGAGGGATCTGGAGCAGCATGCGGCATAATTGTTGCTTGGAAACACCAGTCCTTAAAGGTAACCCATATTCACTTCTCTCCACAACTTGTTCACGTGGTAGTCTCGCATAATAACTTCACTTTTCTTCTCTCTTGCATTTATGCTAGCGTATTTCCCTTACAAAGGAACCTGTTGTGGCAATCTCTTAAGAACTTAAATGTAGAAAATATATCTTGGGCAGTCCTTGGTGACCTTAATTGTATCATTAATCCAGAGGACAAAAAAGGAGGTCTACCTTTTAGATTAACAAGATCCACTCAGCTCTTAAGAGAATTGATAAATGAACAAGGACTTATTGATATCCCCCTCTCGGGTTCCCAATATACATGGTGTAACAACCGCTCTGGACTGGCTAGGATCCATTGTAGGTTGGATAGATTACTTGTTAGTCATCACTGGTTAATGCAATTTCCCTCACTCACCTTGAACACTTTAGATAGATGTGCCTCTGATCATGCCCCCCTCCTGTTGGACACTAACAAGTGCAAACCCAGACCACGCTCATTTAAGTATGAACATTTCTGGTTTGATTATAGGGAGCCTAGAGACATTGTCCAAACTGTTTGGTCTCATAGGGACCCAAACAATACAATACATCAGTCCTTACAAGAAATCAAGAAGAAGACCCTACACTGGAACAAACACAACTTAGGACGGCTGAAGAATAGGGTACAGGAAACCAAACAAGAAATCTCTAGACTAGAATTGAAAGATGAAACACAAGGCCTAACCTCACAAGAACTGGATAAGCTTAGGACATTTTATCAAAAGCATGCTGCCCTCCTTAGGCAAATTAGTATTAAATGGTGGAGTAAGTCTAGGATTAATTGGATCAAAGATGGAGACAAAAATACCAAATTCTTCCACCTCAGTACCCTGCTAAGAAACAGAACCAACCATATCTCCCACATCATGGATATTAATGGAACTAAACTTACAGAAGAACATGCTATTAGAGATCTCTTTGTTGCTCATTATAAAAAACTATGGGAGCCATTGAACACCCCCTCAATTGACATAAGTAGTTGGCCCTCCTTGCCTACCATAAGTGATTCTTGGCATGCCTCCTTACTTTCACCTGTGACCTCTACCGAAATTAAGGAATGCATCTGGAGTATGCCACCAGGAAAGGCTCCGGGGCCTGATGGATTTACTATGGAATTCTTTAAAAATTATTGGGACATCCTAGGTTCTGAAATTACGAAAGTCATTTTAATTTTTTTTGAATTCTGTCATCTCCCTAAGGACTGGTCAAATACCACTCTGATCTTCATCCCTAAAAAAACCCAACCCACAGAAAGTTGATGACTATAGACCTATTGGCCTTTGCAATGTCCTTTATAGGGTCATTGCCAAGCTCTTGGCTAACAAACTAAAGCCCACCCTCCCTGAGTTAATTGACCCAGCACAATCAGCCTTTGTAGCAAATAGGTGTATACAAGATAATGTCCTTATAGCTCAAAAGGTGGCACACTCAATGGGAAAGGGTAGGAAAAAACATATGATAATAAAGGCTGACATGGAAAAGGCCTTTGACAGAGTGTCTTGGGTAGCTGTGGAAAAAGTCCTAAAGCTTATGAATTTTCCTGATAAGTATATCAACTGGATTAACATATGTATTCAATCCCCACTCTTCACCTGTTGTGTAAACGGGGTCAACTCCTCCACCTTCAAAGGCTATAAAGGAATCAGGCAGGGTGACCCCTTGTCTCCTTACTTGTTTATCATGGTATCCCAGGTTTTTACCACCTTAATGAATCAGGAGGTCCAAAGGGCTTCAGTCACCCCATACTCCATTAGATCCTTCTCCCTGAGTCACTTACTATATACAGATGACCTGCTAATTTGCGTTGCTGCCAAAGTTAGTAATTGCAAAAAGATTACTGCCATACTGAAACTATATTATATGCTCACAAATCAGAAAATAAATATTAGTAAATCTGAAATCTATCTCCCTCCAAATCTCAATAAGAGAAGGAAAATGGCTATAGATAATAGTCTGGAAATCCCCATTGGCAAATTCCCTTTCTCATACCTTGGAACATCAATATCCTATAAGTACATCCCTGGTAAGGAGCAAGGCCTCCTAATAGACAAGATATCCAAAAGATTATCTTCTTGGAAGCTGAAAACACTTAATCAAGCTGGGAAATTAACTCTAGTAAAGTCTGTTATGAATACCATATCTAATTATTCTTTGAGCTCAGTTTACTTATGTGATGGTATTATTGAATCATTGGAAAGGCAATCCAGAAGCTTCTTGTGGTCAGCAAATGAAGGTAAGAGAGGGGCACACCTCATTAATTGGGAGACTACTCAACTTGGTAAGCAGGAAGGTGGTTTAGGGATAAGGAACTTGCATCACATAAGAGATTCTCTTATAGCTAGAAGAGTATTGGATGTGTTAAATATGAAGGATAATATCTGGGTGAACCTTGTAATTAACAAATATGGCAGACTCCATCCCTGGCAAGGCACAAATGATAAAGGTATAGCTTGGAGTTGGAGACTAGTACTTAACACTCTCCAGAACATCATATTGGGCATCAAAAGGTATATTGGTAATGGCACCTCTTCTCAAGTTATGTTAGATCCTTGGCTTTTTAATTGTCCTCTTATTTGCATGCCTACTTATGTAAATGTAGATGCCCCACTCTCGGCCCTAAAGGTAAGTGATCTCATGCTTAATAACTCTTGGAACTTACCTCTGCTGCAAGAATACTTTGGCCCAACTCTTATATCTTATATTATTTCCATTCATTTGCCTGCTTATGCCTGTGATGACTCGTGGATTTGGAAATCAGATGCCCAGGGAATTCCTAATGCTAAAGCTGTATACAGATTCCTCAGTCGCCGAGACCCCTCTAATGGAATAGGACGACATGTCTGGACCACTGTGTGGAGTATCCCCATCCCTCCCAAAATTCAGCTATTCTTATGGAAGCTCCTTCATCATAGGCTGCCTACTAAGGACAAACTATTGGTTTTTGATCAATCAATTAACCCATTGTGCCCAGTATGTGGCCTATCTGTTGAAACCAATAAGCACTTATTCTTTTCTTGCCCAGTTAGCTCTCAACTATGGTCTCTTTTCCAGTCGAAACTCAATTTTAGTTTTAACTTCATGGATACTTGGCCTGAGGGCAACTGGGTTTAGGAGGGACAACACCTGGACCATACCTCACGACATAAAATTCTTTCTTTGTTTGCTTTCTGGTAATGGGGTGTATGGATCATGAGGAATGAAGCACATTTCAGGTCTAGACATGCAACCATTCCGTTAGTATGGGAGAGAGCTTTAGCTGGGTATAATGAATATGCAAACATCCACATTTCTGAGGCAATCCCCCTTCAAGACCCAGTATGGGTCCGATGGGAGCCTCCACCTCCCTTATGGGTTAAACTTAACTCAGACGGATCCTTTTCAAGGGTTGGGGAGGTCGGAGGAGCGGGCTATATTATTAGATCCGCTAATGGAAATCTTATTTTTGCAGGTGCTTATGGTAGAACTTTTGGATCAGTCTTAGAAGCGGAAGCTTGGGGTTTAAGATGCGGACTTTTGAAATGCTCTCAAATGGAGTTGCCACGAGTATGGATTGAATCAGACTCCCTCTCCTTGGTGCAAATCACTCTGAAGAAGCAAAATTGACCCTGGAAGATTAGAAGCATTATGCTGGACATTTGGCATTTTTTGTCTCTCTTTCAATCTTTTGAACTTAGACATGTTTTTAGGGAATGTAACAGAGCAGCTGATCACTTAGCCAACTTAGGAAGAAATGTGGGCGAAATTTTTTGGTCAGATAGTCCTTCTCCGGACCTTTTGACAATTATGTATCATGACTCTTCAGGAGCATTCAGTAATAGATAATCCTCTTTTATTTAAAAAAAAAGTAGAGACCTAATCAAACCATTCTATCACCCTTCGAAATAAATATACCAGAATAGAAGAATCGACTTTTTACATTTTCGCGGTCTAAAATAAGCTGGATGAATACTAAACTTTCATAGTCATCTTTCCGCTTAAAAAAAAGAATCTATTCAAAATTTAAGTGTTTAGTCTGCCGACTTAATATTGTAGGTTTCCGCGAGCAAATACATGAAAATAACAGATCCACAAGAGAAACATAGCATAAAAGTAGAGAGCTAATTACACCATTATACTGCCCTTAAAAAAAGGAATTACACCATTTTACTAGGTGGGAATCTAGCTGATGAAAGAAATCAATGAAAATTCTCATGTCCTAATAAATATCAAAAGTTATAATTTGTTTTGGTCAAGAAAGAAGTAATCATATCCTATGCACAAAAAGTGAAAGAAAACTCTTGTTTCACTGTAAAAAAAGCGAACATCAAAAGTTATAATTTGTTCGCTCAAAACTAGTGGATGATCTCCTATGCAAAAAAAACTGAAATAAATGTACTTGTTTTTCTCTAAGAAACAACAAATGCTAGACCATGTAACTGGACTTCTTAATGCACGACCATAAGAAGCCATGTAAGGATCATCTCAATGCTTCACACATTTCCCCATGATAGGTTAACAACACCCATCCATGGATTCCCTTATTTCTCATAAGAGTACATTAGGAACATATGCATAATGGCAGACAATGAATAATAGGAAATGGACAGAGTAACCCGCTAAATATATCGAAGCCCAACTGACACTATTCCTAAATAGAATTCAAGTTCAGCATAATGGCAGAAAGCTGACCAGGTAAACGTCCTTGTTATGATCTAACATGAGATTATTGTTAGTACAATTGTTTATTTGTTATTCATTTAGCTAGGCAAGACAACATACTCTGGAGAGCACTGAGATCCTTCATTAAGCGAGTCAAATTGAAGGCTCCTCAGTGGAAAATCTTATCTTAATTGCTCTTAATCATCTCCTTTATGGTAATCCTCTTACTGCAAATTTAGACTTCATGGCTTCACATTGACACGTTATCAATTTTACAAATTATCAAAACGAGGCCCTATGCACAAAAACTGAAAAAAAATTTTCTTGTTTCACTCTAAAAAAACAAATATCAACAGTGCTCACTCAAGAAACCAGTGGATGATCTTCTAGTCTTATGCAAAAAACTGAAATAAATGTTTCTCTTTAAAGTGACAACATAAATTACTCCATGTAAATGGACTTCTTAATGCATGTTACCAAGAAACCATGTAAGAATCATCTCAATGTTTTATACATGTCCTCACAATAAGTTGACAACACCCAGCCATGGATTCCTTATTTCTTATAATGGTACATTAGGAACATAGGCACAACAGAGGACAATGAATATAGGAAATGGATAGAGTAACTCGCTAAATATACAGAAGCCCAATGGACATTATTCCTAACTAGAAATCAACCACAACATAATGGCAGAAAACTGACCATGTACATATCCAAGTTATGATCTAACACGAGATTATTGTCAGTTCATTTGTTTATTTGTCTTTAGCTAGGCAAGACAACAGACTCTGGAGAGCACTGAGATACTTCATTAAGTGAGTCAAACTGAAAGCTCCTCAAAAAAATCTTATCTTAATTGCTCTTAGTCCTCTCCTTTATGGCAATCCTCTTACTGAAAATCTAGACTTCATGGCTTCACATTGGCACTTAATCAGTTTTACAAAATATCAAAAGTTATAATTTATTTGGTCAAGAAAGAAGTAATGATATCCTATGCACAAAAACTGAAAAGAAAATTCTTCCTTCACTCTAAAAAAAACAAACATCAACAGTTATATTTGCTCAATCAAGAAACCAGTGGATGATCTCCTATGCAAAAAAGGTGAAATACACGCACTTGTTTCTCTTTAAGAAACAACAAGCACTACTCCAATGAAATGGACTTCTTCATGCATGATCAGAAGAAGCCATGTAAGGATCATCTCAATGCTTCATACATGTCCCCATGATAGGTTGACAACACCCAGACATGGATTCCTTATTTCCTATAAGAGTACATTATGAACATAGGCATAATGGCAAACAATGAATATCATAAATGAACAGAGTAACCTGTAAATAAACAAAAGCCCAATGGACATTACTCCTAACTAGAAATCTAGTTCAACATAATGGAAGAAAACTGACCATATAACTGTCCAAGATATGATCTAACATGAGATTATTGTCAGTACATTTGTTTATTCGTCATTTATTTAGCTAAGCAAGACAACATACACTGGAGAGCACTGAGATCCCTCATTAAGTAATTCAAACTGAAGGTCCCTCAGTGAAAAAAGATTATCTTAATTGCCTAATGCTCTCCTTTATGGTAATCCTCTTGCTGCAGATTTAGACTTCGTGGCTTGACATTGGCACTTTATCAATTTTATGTAGCTAATTCTTTCTCAAAAAGAAATGTAGCTAAATTGAAACAGCATATTCAACTAATACTTATCGATGAAGAAAACTAATGGTAATTCCCTCAAATTATGTCACACCAGAGTGCATAAAACCATTCATCAAATTTAACCTAGGATGAATATGAGCAGGCACTGTAACTTCTGCAACAAAAAATTTCACCGCATGATGGACCATTAATGCAAATAGCTTTGGCAAAGGCTATTCTGCCATGTTTTGATTCAAGAAAAACAGAAAATCCAGGAAAATGACAATGGAAAAATCAAATAAGTAAGCAAATGAAATATTTACCTGATCAAGTATCATGATAGCATTTTTGCAACTTCCATAAGCATGATAATAACAGGCTTTACTTGGAAAATTTGATGGGTTGGTATGGCTCATCCATCAGTGAATTGGAAAGCAATTGGCGAGTCATAGAAAAGTTTCCTTACAATAACTAGGAAAATGTTGCAAATTTCCATCATGAAATCATCTATGGATCAATATATATATATATATATATATATATATATATANGGAAAGCAATTGGCGAGTCATAGAAAAGTTTCCTTACAATAACTAGGAAAATGTTGCAAATTTCCATCATGAAATCATCTATGGATCAATATATATATATATATATATATATATATATATATAAAAAGACACGAAACTTCTTACTGCTATAACTTGCATTGCAAGGTCATTTTTTTATGTTATCCTTGCCCTCTCTATATCTCAGCATACATCATCTTATAGAGTCAGGCGGTCGACTAATAAAGTTCCAGTGAGATACTTGTTTACATGTCCTATGGAAATTATTCAGTCCTACCTGGTGGATCATTAACAGACATGCCTGATTTTTTTATCAAAATCTTAACACTGGAGCTTTAGCAATTTCTCTTTTCTTTGTCTGTTTTCTTAGAGTGATATATAATTGGGCAATATAATTTGATGGAACACAGGGCACAAGCTTATACATTTGCTCATAGATACTAACCTGAAATCACAAGATATAAGAAGAAAGCAGACTGAAGAACAATATTCTCTGAACAGCTCCACATGTGCAACTTTAGTATTTACAGACTGCACAACAAACAAACAAAAATAAACTTAATAAAGAAATTAACTATATCTCTCGAGATTTGGCTGATCAATTTCAACTTTCTTGTTGCACTAAATTTCTCAGTAATTCATTGCTTTCAAGACATTAAAGAAAACCAGAAAGATGAACATATGTTAACTTTCCTATAAAAGTGGCCGAACGGTAGAAATGATAGGACATAACAGAGAGATTGCTCTTTATGGTTAGGTCTCCCTCTAGAAGCACCTTGCGAAGATTACATCTGATACAAACAGCTTCATCTAAACATGAGCAGGAGGTCCCAAAGGCACAAGGGCCAACCATTGATCAGCATAATATCTCATACTTCGCATCTACTGAAAATACGTGGCAAAGATAATTCACCTCCACGGTGGTAGAGCAACGAGTGGCACCTAGAAAGATGTTAAATTTTGCAGCAAAGGAGATGCCTTTTCAATCCAAAGACCCATATCCAACATCACCTAGAAATTTGAAGACAAGAAGATCCAATTTTGATGATCAATTAGAGGAGGCAAACAATCAATCACCACAGAGAGACGAAGAGAAGCGAGAAGTGCCTCGGTGCGAACCAAAACGAAACCAATGCATCGGATTCGAGGATGCAAGAACTGCTTTCGGTCCACCTGACGAAGGACCGGAAAGCAGTGGCCGGGCGGTGAGCCAACGCCGGCCACTGGCAACGCGTCCCGGTGTCGCAGGCGCCAGAAGCAGAGGAACGCGCGACCCGATACCCGGGAACGAACCCCGGTCCAAAAGTCGAGGCGAACCGGGCCAAGGTGCAATTATTTTTTTCGACCGGCTCCTTACCGGTTCAATTAGCTTCCACTCGTAGCGACGCGTGTGCTTCAACATTCGCGCTTGGCTGATGGGTCCTTAAACCCTAGAGGCTTAAAACCTCTCCTCTCCCGCTCCCCGCCCCGCCATCCCTTCTCCTCTCTCCGCCGCCCTCCAAATCCCGCGAAACCCTAAACAGATACCAAGATGTCTTCCTCGCCGGCGGCGTTCGCTTCTCCGCCCACGGAGAAGAAGAAGAAAAAGAAGGACAAGAAGTCCTCCGAGAACGGCGACGCCAACGACCACGCGATCACCCCGTTCGCCGGCGACGCGGAGGAGAAGGACAAGGACTACTTCATCAAGCCTCAGTCCTTCACGCCTTCCATCGATACTTCTTCGTGGCCGATCCTTCTGAAGAACTACGATCGGCTCAACGTGCGCACCGGCCACTACACGCCGATCCCCGCCGGCCACTCGCCGCTCAAGCGCCCCCTTGCCGAGTACCTCCGCTACGGCATTCTCAACCTCGATAAGCCCTCCAATCCGTCGTCTCACGAGGTCGTTGCGTGGATCAAGCGTATCTTCCGCTCCGAGAAGACAGGGCACTCCGGCACCCTCGACCCCAAGGTCACAGGCAACCTCATCGTCTGCATCGACCGGGCAACCCGCCTCGTGAAGTCGCAGCAGGGAGCAGGTAAGGAATACGTCTGTGTCGCCCGTCTCCATTCCGCCGTCCCTGAAGTGGCCCGTGTCGCCCGTGCCCTCGAGACCCTCACCGGCGCCGTGTTCCAGCGCCCGCCCCTCATCTCCGCCGTCAAGCGAGACCTCCGTATCCGTACCATCTACGAGAGCAAGCTCCTGGAGTATGACCCGGACAGGCATCTCGTGGTCTTCTGGATCTCCTGCCAGGCCGGCACCTACGTTCGAACCCTCTGTGTCCATCTCGGCCTTATCCTTGGCGTTGGGGGGCACATGCAGGAGCTCCGTAGGGTGCGTTCTGGCATCCTTGGAGAGAAGGACAATATGGTGACCATGCATGATGTGCTCGATGCCCAGTGGCTGTACGACAATTTCAAGGACGAAAGCTACCTCAGACGTGTGGTGATGCCGCTTGAGGTGCTGCTCACGAGCTACAAGAGGCTGGTGGTGAAAGATTCTGCAGTGAATGCAATCTGTTATGGTGCGAAGTTGATGATTCCTGGACTTCTAAGGTTCGAAAATGATATTGATGTCGGAGAGGAAGTTGTGCTGATGACCACAAAGGGAGAGGCTATTGCACTTGGGATTGCTGAGATGACCACTGCTGTAATGGCGACTTGTGATCACGGTACAGTTGCCAAGATCAAGCGGGTGGTGATGGATAGGGACACTTATCCTAGGAAATGGGGGCTGGGCCCGAGGGCATTGATGAAGAAGAAGTTGGTTGCTGAAGGGCTGCTTGACAAACATGGGAAGCCAAATGAGAAGACTCCAGCTGAGTGGCTGAGGAACGTAGTGCTTCCTACTGGAGGGGATTCCATGATTGCAAGCCTTGCAGCAGCTCCTGAGCCAGTTAAAGCTGTTGAGGCTGTAATTAAAGAACAAAAAGAGGCTGAAGTGGATGCAGGAAAGGAGGAGAAGAAAAAGAAGAAGCACAAGGGTAAGGATGGGGATGGTGGTGAAGGGCGTAAAAGGAAGTTGGAGGATTTAGGTGAAGTCCATGATGCGAAGAAGATCAAGGTTGAGGAGGTGAAGACTGAGATTTTGGAAGGAGAGGACAAAAGTGAGAAGAAGAAAAAGAAGAAGGATAAAGAGACTGGAATAACAGAGTTGGCTGAGAAGGTGACAGAGAAGAGTGCAGGGGCATCTTCTGATGAGGAAAAGTCGAAAGATAAGAAGAAGAAGAAGAAGAAGAAGAAAAAGGACAAAGAAGCTGTGGATGGTGTAGTACCAGAAAGCTTGATTGATGGCACCAAAGATACAGAGAAAAGTGAGAAGAAGAAAGAAAAGAAGAAGAAGAAACATAAGGATTCAGGGGATGCAGAGTAGTAAGTTTAGGCAGAGCATATTCATTTGAGGTTTCTTATAATGGGGGCTAATTATGATGACTGTCCCATGCTTATTCCACTTTATGGTGCTCTTAAACTGGTCCTGCCTTCTGCAAAATATGAAATCCTTGAAGAAATGTGGGCACTCTTGAGGTCAAGATCTTTTTGTATTCCTCTTTTCCTTTCCTTTAGGTACTAGAGATCACTTAGTATTGCTTATCCTGAGTAATTTAAACTAGCTTTAATTTTTTTTTTCTTTTAAGTGATGAAATGATAAACTTTATTTCTGGTTATTGTGTCATCAGATTTATCTTTCTGTACTTGACTATTCAAAATATGATCGAGGATTATTTAAAAACTGGTCTTTTCTTTATGTTAAAGATTTCATTACACTGACCCATGGCTAAAATCCTGAAACCAGAGGGAAAAAAATGAGGCTCACGGAGGATTACACTGCTGTGAAGCATTATACTGGTTGCACACAGGACAGGAGTATCTTAGTTTTACATTGGTCTTAAGCTACCTTCAATGGTCGTTTGATGATGACTCCTTTGAGATTGGTTTGTGTTTTCAGTATATGTTGAATTGCAAGATTAAAGAAATGATGCTTAATGATTGTTGCATCTCTAACCATTATGTACCTTACTTCAATACCCTCCTGATGAGTATTTAATTTTGTGCTAGTTTAAAAGTGAACTGGCTTTGTATTGTCAGTTACCTATTTGAATGCATGATTTTTTAAGGGCATATACATGGCGAATTTCTGGATCAATTTATGGCTTGTATGGCTGAGGATAAAAAAATCATAGTGACTGCTAAAAGATTATATGTACATATGGTGATTTGCTATCAGACATTTGAGACAAATCTCACCTATTTTGCATGTTTTTTCTACAAAAAAAAAGAGTAATGTGCGTCATCCTGTGTCACTGATTATTTTACAAAGATTCTTATTCTTCCTGCTAGGGGTATGTATTTTAGATCATTTGATAAACATTAAATCCGTTAAAAACATTTTTCATTGTAAACGTTCTTTTCACCCCTAAAAAAGGTTCGTTAGATAATATCATTTGAGTCCTGCATCGAATGTCATTGTTGATTCAAGATTCAACCTACATTTCATTTGTGCTCTGGGTGCGTCTCTGTGTGTTCACATCTGGTTTGCTTCATTCTTATGTCCAATTTGTGAAGGTAACCCAAATGCTTGTGACTGCTCCGAAAAATGGCTGAGGTTTTTCAAAAGTGGCTGCAAGTTTAGTTTGCTGCATTGATCATATTACCAATTGAAAATTGAAGTTGGCTCGGAAAGATTGTAAGTTTAGTTTGCTTCAGTTGATTATTCCCCGTTCGATCTTGTTGCTGGGAAATGTTTGCAGATGATGGGACTTCTGCCTTTGCATGTTTTACTTTTCACAAACTGAAGTGTTTCATGTATATCCAGGAAATATATTGGTCTCGCAGATGGCATTTTAATGGATCATCATGATTATTGAGACACTCTTGTTTTGTTGGTAACCCTTCTGCTTTGGGGTGTGTTACCTTTAGGCCTAAAATTCAATAGAAGCTTAGGGTAATCACCGTGTAAGGCTAAGTTAGATCTCAATTGAAAATGCGGAGTTATTAAACATTTGCTTTTCTAAATTTCTATCTCAATAGACTAATTCTTCCTTTTTAAAAGTTTATGATGTAATACTAGAAAAAATCTAGGATACCTAAAGTTCAATATTAGATCCAAAATTCAAAAGTATATATATATGTATGTATATATAATGCCCCAACTAAACATGGTATGTGTCCGGGTTCGTAGGGACACGGGCCGTGTTGCGTGACATGGCGAAGTCCACTAGTAATGGAGTTAGAGTTAATGATCTTTAAAATTTTCAAACCCTAACTGACCTTTATATAAATCTCTTAGACGAAATTAATTTCTCTCAACTCTCATTATTCTCCTACCCAGCCGGGGAGTGACATCCTTCTCTCCTCTCTTCTCTTCTCTCTTTTCTCTTTTTTGGACTCCTTTCATTTTCATTTTAATCCTCTAGAGCAAGGTATGTAATTAAGATCATAATTAATATTCGCAATATGCATTAGGAGGATAATTAGTAAAGGCTTGCATTAGAATTATTGGATTTTTGGTATGGAAATATATTTTATTGTAATCATGATCGAACAAACGCGGGCTATTTTTTGTCGACGCGGGCTGTGTTGGCGACCAACAACGCAGACTGTTTTCCACCGACGTGGGCTATGTTGGCGACCAACAATGCGGGCTTGTTTTCCATCGATGCGGGCTGTGTTAATGACCACGCGACCTGTGTTGCCTTTGACGCGGGCTGTGTTCGACGAGACGGGCTGTGTTGACCCCGACGTGGATCGTTTCCTCTCACCTACCGGATTTGATTTATACCATATTTTTATGATGATTTAATTGTATTGATTGTTTGAATATGAATTGATGAACGATGTATGTTTAGGTGCCCTTAAACGAAAATTTAGCCTAACTAATAATATGATTTAAAATCTATTAATGATTGTGATTGAATTTTCGGTTGAAGAGGATGACCCCCGGCTATTGTTATTGAATTGCGTTCCTTAGAGAATATTGTTATTGCATTCCTCCTCCAGAGAACTATTGTATTATTACGGAGACTTGAGTTAGAGAGAGACCCTTTGACCTACCTAGCCACATTGCCGTCGGAGACAATTTAAATCTTCTTTGCATTGATAAAGACTCACATTGATTGTTAATGATTATTTCATCTAGGAAAAGATAAATAGAGAATGATAAATTATTGATGGCTTGAGTATATTGAAAGGAAAGATATGGATGTCACCAGAGAAGATGTAAATTGCTACTCCTGCCATCCATTGAATATTGATATTAAGAGGTAATGTTAAAGGTCAAAGGTAAAGAATAGCCCTATGGATATATGTAAATCGTTAAAGTATATTGTTAATTAATATTTTTTTACATATTAATTATCTTATTTATGACCTTTACATACTGAGTGTCACAACTCACAGGTTCTCTCCTGTGAATTCCTGAGGTAATCTACATAGTTAGTTGGAGTTGATGGCAGTGATGATGATGGTGCTCATGATGGTCTGCTCTGCACCTAGCATATGATCCTGGTTGTGTCTTATGATAGCTGGCACTATGAGTCATTAGTATTTTTCTTTGATTAGTCTTGATGTTTAGTTTTATTGAAACTAATGTATATGATTATTAGTCTTCCTATAGAAAAAAGAATATTTTAGTTTTAAATTGTTAGTTTTAAATGATATAGGATTGTCCCGCAACGTGCCCCGAGGTCATATTTTTCTAGGTGACGATGTGTGATTTTGGGGCGTTACATATATAGACATTAAATTAGAAAATTTCTCTACCACAAGTGTAAGAATCCATGTCTCAGTCATAATTTTTCTCCCCATAGAATAATCTCTTTCCCTCTCATTCTTTCAACGATTTCCTTTTCACTTGGGAGTTTCCTCTTTGCTTTGTAAAATTCATATTCAAACATATCAAGAAGAGAGGACGACAATAATATGCCATAACCTGAGCTGGAGGGAAAATGTTAGGAGATGAAATGGAACATAAAGATAAAATGATTTGCTAAAAGATATGTTCTTAAGTGGATACCTGTTTGATATATTTTTTTTTTATCATAGGATTGGTATGTTAGTATTTTGGTTGATCCATGAATTTTATGCAATGAAATTGAGGATCTTTAGGCTCATCGATCTGGTTTTAGATCTAGATATGTTTAGGTGATTTAATATGGGGTTGACATTAAACATGGTATTCTTATTAAAATCCTACAATGTATTAAGGACTAATATTGTGCAAAGATAATGTTTCAAAGAAGATATATTTATCAAGATAATGTATATCGATTGTTAAGGGTCATTGCATAGTATAGTTACCATCGCATTCTTTAGAGGCTAGTAGTGTAACTGCAACGAAACTATTTAGTTCTTATTGTGCCGCTTGCATCCTCCCCCATTTTAGGCATTATCGTGGTTTGTGTGTATCATTGACCTATTGTGTTGGTGAACCTCCTGAAAACTCATGAGCGCTACCATTACAAAGTAGCATCAAAGTCATCCTAAAGTTACTAATGGAGTAAGCTAATGATAAGAACTATAAGACATTAAAATCAAAGTATAAAATTGAAATCAGAGTACTGCATAAAAAGAAAGCATTGTATTTAAATAACGTCTTGGATGAAATTTTTTGAAAATTAGAGTCTAAAGTAAATTAAAAAGATTCATCGGTATTATATGATATAAAATATTGATGATAAGTGATTTTATTTCCATTGGTTATAATTTCTTATTATATCGCCTAAGCATATTTCATGCTTTATATTTTCATGATCTTTATACCTACTTCTTGTCTTACACATTAGGTGTTAAAGCTCAGAGGAGACTATCTCCTCTTTATTAGATCCTAAAGGTAATTGATTTGCATAGATATGATAGTTTTGACGAGTGCGGTGACTGATGCTCATGGTGAATAAAACGTACATATTGTTATTATCTTGAGTCATGTTTGGTGTCTTCTTGCTTTAAATCAATGTTCTCATAATCGAATCGGGTATTAAACCAGATTGCCAACTAAGTCATGGTTGGAATAGTTCGACTAGGTTCAATCGGATTTTATCAAAATAATATTTAATTTATAATAATCTTTAATACGCAACTAATACTACATAACATATAAAAAAAAATTAACAACTTGTTAATATTCACATATTAATATAAACATATTATTTTACTATGTTTTCACAAGTTAATATTTATTTAAACATCTATGATTGATAGTTTATTATTATTTATATAATAATATTAATGATGCTATAGTGATTAATTTACTTTAAACCACTTCAAAGATTTTCTCTAAGTTTAGTTTATCTTCTATTATTTTCACCTCCTTTCTTTATCATGAAGGATTTTTCTCAGATTCTTTATTATATTTGAAAATTTAATATTTACGCAAAAATTCAAATGATGGATAAATTATTATTATTATTATTATTATTATTATTATTATTATTATTATTATTATTATTATTATTATTATTATTATTATTATTATTATTATTATTATTATTATTACTACTATTATTGTTGTTGTTGTTGTTGTTGTTGTTGTTGTTGTTGTTGTTGTTGTTATTATGTTTATAATGATACATAATTTGTTGTGTTGTACTTAAAATCATTCGAACTTTTTTCTTATTGACTATCCATTACTTATTTTCATCTTTTTCCTTTGTTTATTTTCATTTCTTCCTCATTTCCTTCTGTTTTATTTTCATTTATTCTCCTTGTTAATTCTCATCCTTTATTTATTTCCTCCTTTTATTTTTATCATCATTTATTATTTCTTGTTTAGTTATTTCCCCTTCTTTCCGAAAATTTTCCTTCCATTTTTACTTTAAGTTTCACCTTAATTTTGATTTTTTTTCCAAAAAATGGAGTTGAATTGCCTTTTTGCCTGGTTCATCGGTTTTATCTAGTTCCAACCAATTCAAACAATTTCAATGGCTATTTTATTTTTGGGGCCAAATCGGATCGATTGTTGGTTCGCGGTTGAACTAATTGAATTGACTAGTTTGATATGTTTTTAATAATATTTCTCATTTAGTTTGACCAGTCAAGTAGTCAACCTTGTAGTTAAAGCATTGCAATGATATTGTAACATCTTCATTATGATATTTTGCCAAATAGCGGAGTGTACTTTTGGGTTCGTTACAATAATGTATTATAAGCTAAAGTAGAGACTCTCTTGATGTCCTATTGTATCTAGAGTTTCATGTGCAAAGCATCACAAACAATCATAATGCCACCAAAGTCAAGTAAATGAAAGGTATCTATATTCCCTATAGTGGTTAGTATTAATCATGGATTGTGTTACGATATGAAAATATATGGCTCTGACACATGTAGCTAATCGTCAAGATCATATTCCACAAGATCAAGAAGAGGTGTAGAACGAGGTTTAAAATAGTGGGAAATCAGTGATCAACAAGCTCATGTGTTTAAGAATATCCAACACTTCTTGAAGTTCTAGTCTCCGGAATTTGATGTTAATCATGATTTTTATCAGAATATGTGATCGGTGGACACCACGGAGGAGACTTATGCACTAATGATTACGTTGAAAATTGGAAAGTTTTGCATATCCCCCATCATCTCATACAAAGGATTGATGGAAGACCATCAGAATCACTAAGCCCTCCAATCAAGACATGGTTTCTTGGAAAAGTTTCAGAGAGTTCTTCCGGACTTGTTATTTTCCTACTTACCAGCACAACATGTAGCATCATGAATTCTTGCAATTACAACAAGACAATATGATTGTGGCATAGTACTGATGATGTTCATCTGGATAGATATGTACAACACATTAGTGCAAGATGAAAGAGATAAAGCATCTCGCTTTGGTTAAGGCTTGATCCTATAACTAATGACTAAGATCATCGGGGGCAATTCTAGGACCCTTGATGGTGCATCTGTGTTGGATAAGTTCTTGGAAAAGGATTATGTTTAAGGCTTAAAGAAACAGAGGAAGGCCCTATTGCAATGAACCATGTAGAATCGCCCTATGTTGGACCAATAACTCTAGTGCCCCAACATATGAGATAATTACCGTGACAACCATGCAAGACCTTATGCTCTTCATGGTACTCTATTACAACAACAACAACCTTATCTACCAATACATATGGGTGTTTACACCTATTGTGGACTAAAACATCCTAAAGAATGCCAAAGGAAGACCATGGACTACATTAATTACGGGAAGTAGGACATCACATCATAGATTGTCTTGACTAGAATAAAGGAAGTCAAAATCATCGAGGCACATGAAGTGCCAACCTAGCAGGATAGGGCAAGGCCTACAACATGGAAATAAACATAGCATGAGATGACAATGAGGTCATTAAATGTATATTCTCTATAGATGGACTTCACAACATGGTGCTATTTTGTTTCAAGTGCCACACACTCAATTATATTTATTTATTAGGTTATTGCATTGAATATTTCATTAAATGATGAGTTATAGTATAAATAACTACACCGATGGACACCCTTCATGCCATAAAGTACATTCCTAATATACTAGTGGCAGGGGAAGGCAAATTATATAGATTTAATAGTAATTTCCATGGTGAATTATGATATCATCTTATGTATGGATAGGTCGTCATACCATGATGCATTATTACTATGTAAGAAGAATATAATCATCGACACTCTTGACAGCTCACAAATAGATGGAAGCATCCGTTGGATTAGAGCAACGTAAACGTGATAGCAATCCAAGCTCCTAAAATGTTCAAGAAGGGGTGAAAATGATACTTAGCTAGTGTCATCAACACTAAGTACCCTACCAAGGATTTTCAACAACTAGATTCTATTCGAGATTTTTTTGGATGTCTTTCTAGAGGACATCTATGTATTACAAACGTAAAGGGAGATCGACTTATGCATCAAATTACTTTTAGAGACATCACCAATCATCAAAGAATCATATCACATGGTACTGACAAAGATGCATGAACTCAAAAGGCAAATAAAAAACTATACAACAAAGGTCTTGCGGCCGATTTCTCGCCTTGGGGGTGGGCTAATCTCGTTCATGAAGAAGAAGGATGATTCTCTCGTGTTGTGTCGACTATAGGATGCTCAACAAGGTGATGGTAAAAAATAAATATCCATTGTTGTGCATCGGAGACCTCTTTAATCAGTTATCCAAAGCTGCAATTTTATCAAGTTGACTTACAAGGTAGTTATCACCAACTCAAAGTTTCCGAGGAGGATATACATAGAAGGTTGCCTTTAGGTCAATATATGATCATTATGAGTTCCTTGTGATGCCTTTCGATATGGAAAACACTCCTACAACATTCATGGATATCATAGATAAGGTGTTCAAATCTTACTTCGATTAATTTGTCATGATCTTTGCTGATGGATTCATGATCTATCATTGAGCCTAGAACATCTATGTGTTACTAACTGAAAGGGAGATCGACTCGCATCAAGTTACTTTTAGAGACATCACCAATCATCAAAGAATCGTATAACATGGTACTGACAAAGATGCATGAACTCAAAAGGCAAATAAAAAACTATACAACAAAGGTCTTGCGGCCGATTTCTCGCCTTGGGGGTGGGCTAATCTCGTTCATGAAGAAGAAGGATGATTCTCTCGTGTTGTGTCGACTATAGGATGCTCAACAAGGTGATGGTAAAAAATAAATATCCATTGTTGTGCATCGGAGACCTCTTTAATCAGTTATCCAAAGCTGCAATTTTATCAAGTTGACTTACAAGGTAGTTATCACCAACTCAAAGTTTCCGAGGAGGATATACATAGAAGGTTGCCTTTAGGTCAATATATGATCATTATGAGTTCCTTGTGATGCCTTTCGATATGGAAAACACTCCTACAACATTCATGGATATCATAGATAAGGTGTTCAAATCTTACTTCGATTAATTTGTCATGATCTTTGCTGATGGATTCATGATCTATCATTGAGCCTAGAACATCTATGTGTTACTAACTGAAAGGGAGATCGACTCGCATCAAGTTACTTTTAGAGACATCACCAATCATCAAAGAATCGTATAACATGGTACTGACAAAGATGCATGAACTCAAAAGGCAAATAAAAAAAGTACACGACAAAGGTCTTGCGGCCGATTTCTCGCCTTGGGGGTGGGCTAATCTCGTTCATGAAGAAGAAGGATGATTCTCTCGTGTTGTGTCGACTATAGGATGCTCAACAAGGTGATGGTAAAAAATTAATATCCATTGTTGTGCATCGGAGACCTCTTTGATCAGTTATCCAAAGTTGTGATTTTATCAAAGGTTGACTTACAAGGTAGTTATCACCAACTCAAAGTTTCCGAGGAGGATATACATAGAAGGTTGCCTTTAGGTCAATATACGATCATTATGAGTTCCTTGTGATGCCTTTCGACATGGGAAACACTCCTAAAACATTCATGGATATCATAGATAAGGTGTTCAAATCTTACTTAGATTAGTTTGTCATGATCTTTGCTGATGGAGTCATGATCTATCATTGGGCCTAGAACATCTATATATTACCAATGCAAAGGGAGATAGACTCACATCAAGTTACTTTTAGATATATCACCAATAATCAAAGAATCATATCACATGGTACTGGCAAAGATGCATGAACTCAAAAGGCAAATAAAAAAAATTACACGACAAAGGTCTTGCGGCCGATTTCTCGCCTTGGGGGTGGGCTAATCTCGTTCATGATGAAGAAGGATGATTCTCTGGTGTTGTGTCGACTATAGGATGCTCAACAAGGTGATGGTAAAAGACAAATATCCATTGTTGTGCATCGGAGACCTCTTTGATCAGTTATCCATAGCTGCGATTTTATCAAAGGTCGACTTACAAGGTAGTTAACACCAACTCAAAGTTTTCGAGGAGGATATACATAGAATGTTGCCTTTAGGTCAATATACGATCATTATGAGTTCCTTGTGATGCCTTTCGACATGGGAAACACTCCTAAAACATTCATGGATATCATAGATAAGGTGTTCAAATCTTACTTAGATTAGTTTGTCATGATCTTTGCTGATGGAGTCATGATCTATCATTGGGCCTAGAACATCTATATATTACCAATGCAAAGGGAGATAGACTCACATCAAGTTACTTTTAGATATATCACCAATAATCAAAGAATCATATCACATGGTACTGGCAAAGATGCATGAACTCAAAAGGCAAATAAAAAAAATTACACGACAAAGGTCTTGCGGCCGATTTCTCGCCTTGGGGGTGGGCTAATCTCGTTCATGATGAAGAAGGATGATTCTCTGGTGTTGTGTCGACTATAGGATGCTCAACAAGGTGATGGTAAAAGACAAATATCCATTGTTGTGCATCGGAGACCTCTTTGATCAGTTATCCATAGCTGCGATTTTATCAAAGGTCGACTTACAAGGTAGTTAACACCAACTCAAAGTTTTCGAGGAGGATATACATAGAATGTTGCCTTTAGGTCAATATACGATCATTATGAGTTCCTTGTGATTTCGATATGGGAAACACTCCTACAACATTCATGGGTATCATAGATAAGGTGTTCAAATCTTACTTAGATTAGTTTGTCATGATCTTTGCTGATGGAGTAATGATCTATCAATGAGCCTAGAAAATCTATGTATTACCAACGCAAAGGGAGATCGACTCGCATCAAGTTACATTTAGAGACATCACCAATCATCAAAGAATCGTATCACATGGTACTGACAAAGATGCATGAACTCAAAAGGCAAATAAAAAAACTACACGACAAAGGTCTTGCGGCCGATTTCTCGCCTTGGGGTGGGCTAATCTCATTCATGAAGAAGAAGGATGATTCTCTCGTGTTGTGTCGACTATAGGATGCTCAACAAGGTGATGGTAAAAAATAAATATCCATGGTTGTGCATCAGAGACCTCTTTGATCAGTTATCGAAAGCTGCGATGTTATCAAAGGTCGACTTACAAGGTACTTATGACCAACTCAAAGTTTCTGAGGAGGATGTTGAATCTAGGATCCCGAGAGTGTTTTGATGATCACAAATTTGTAAGAAAACTTAGTCTATACTGATGAACTTGTTGAGCTGATTTCTGTAATAGGATATGTTCAAGTCAGAGTTGATAGGTCGACCTGAGTTGAAGGAATGGACGACCTGAGCACACGGAAGATATATTAGAAGAACTAAATGTGTGCAGTGGTCGTCCTAAGCATATGAAACCGTCGACCAACATTAAAGGAGGAATACATATATGGAGGGGAGGAGAAGGATGATCAGTCGATCAGATATGAAGGAAGGACGACCGGAGTAAAAGACTTAACTGGAGAGGTCACACGATGATGAGGAATGGGCGACCGAAGGCAACATCCCTACGACCAAAGGTAGGAGAATGAGTGGTCCAAGGAGAAGTGAACGCCCGGTAAAGACTTAGCCGAAGAAGAGTCTTGACTAAGTAGAGGAGAGGTCGTCCGAGGTTGAATTACGGACGACTAGTGGAATGTCAAGGCTGAGAGTGGACGTCCAGAGGGCTCACGGTGGAGACAGTGGACGACCAAAGCAGAAGGCAGGAGGATGGGTGGTCGACCGCAGGTTGAGTGTGGGCGACCAGTTGACATCAGGTGAAGACAAAGGACGTCTGGAGTCTTGGAGAAAAGACAAGCAGACGACCAAGAGTTTGTCTGAGCTGATGAAGGCTGAAGATCGGATGACCGCAAGATTGGCGGATGACCGATGGAGATGTCAGAGGTCGTCCGAGGTCTGAAGAAGACAGGAG
>LTAE01005113.1:0-25098 GCA_001647135.1 Pontederia paniculata | reverse complement strand
GATCCCTCCATATATCATCGTTCAGCTCCATATGCACTCCCTTCTAATACTGGTCAACCTCTTCATATCTTTGGTCGATCGTTCATGCTTCTACCCTCCATTACATATATCCTCCCTCTGATGGTGGTCGACCGCTTCATATCTTAGGACGCCCACTGCACACATGTAGTTCTTCTGATGTAATTACGCGTGCACCGGTCGTCCATTCCTTCAGTTTAGGTCGACCGCTACTCTGAACTTGTATGTATCTTGTTACATAAATCAGCTCAACAAGTTCATCAGTATAGGCTGAGTTCACTTTACAAATTTGTGATCATTCAAAACATTCTCGGGATCCTAGATTCAACACCAACTGCTGAGTCAAGAGAACTCTTACTAGTAGAAGCTAGTCCATTGTAGAAAGTCTGAACCACCATCCATTTCTGAAATCGATGGGGGAAGCTCCTCAGCATATCTTTGAATCTTTCCCAAGCTTCATAAATAGTTTCATTTTTCCACTGAAGAAAAGATGTGATCTGATTCCTCATTATCACTAATCTTGCCAGGAGGGAAGAATCTTGATAGAAAAGCAGCTACCAGCTCATCCCAAGTTATAATTGTTTCAGGTTCAACTGATCTCAACCAGGTTTTAGCTCTGTCTCTCAGGAAAAATGGGAATAATCTGAGCCTGATTGCATCACTTGATACATCGTTGCATTTAAATGTATCACATATCTCCAGGAATGTGATCAGGTGCTGATTAGGATCTTCTGTTGGTAATCCCCCAAACTGATTATGTCCAAGTACTGCAATGAGAGCTGGGTTCAGCTGGAAGTTGTTTGCATTAACAATTGGCCTAGCTATGCCTAAATTTAATCCAATAGTTGTGGGTGTGCAGAACTCTTGCAAAGGTCTATTTGCATCAGGGTTTGCCATCTCAATTTGATGTCTAGCCACTTGAGCTATTCTTCTCAAGTCTCTTTGTGTCCTTCTTCTTATCCTGAAATTTCTCTCCACTTGAGGATCAAAGTCTCCCAATTCGCCCTCTACACTACTAGAGCTTGGCATACACAATTAGGGATAAGTGCAGTATCTATTAATAGTGTGGAAGATAATGTTAAGCAACATGTAAAAGAACTAATTACAAAAAGAAAGAAAAAGAAATCTGATAAAAAGAAGAAAACTAGTTATAAATAATGATATTCGAATATGAAAAATGATAGTGACTGATTGAGCTCGTTACCAAATAAAGAATTGAATGTAAAAAATCAAAACTTCCTCGACAACGATGCCAAAAACTTGATGAAGAAAAATTGTGTGTGTAAAAAATGAAGGTGGTACTAGGTTTTCTAGACCTGGGGGCACCTAGATAGAAAAATAGGATATCAACAAGTCTTAAAAATAAACCTAAACACACAACTCTATTCTACCACGAACCGAAATCAAGGAGAAATATCTTTTGTGTAGAAAATTAGATGAACTAGAACTAAAATCTGAAAAGAAAAGTAAACTAATATTTTTTGGTATTTTAGATTTTTAGATAAACAGAAAGAGAACCAATATAGAACAAGATCGAATCACTCAAATAGGCAAAACAACCAGGACATGGGAATTATTTTCGAATCCTACTTGCTAATGAACACGTGAAGCTCAAATAATGTCGATTTGAGACATTAAGGAATCAAACCTAGACACTCTCGTAGTGAAGGCTTGACCTTAATTTCCTAGAAGTTTATCACATAACTCTCCCGAATGCCATGGACAACCTCTCTCCAATCTTCCCCTAGATATCCATAGGAGCCTCTCGGATCCCCCACAAATACCTTACACAAAGGGGTCAAGCCTCTCGGATCCTGATGCCTTGTAGATGATAAGTAAAGATAAGAACTAGCAACTACTCTACCTCGATGGAGAAGATCAAGCCTCTTGGATCCTAACCATCCATCATATGCGAAATAACAAATAGCTCGACATTCGACAACAAATGTGCAAAACATCAATAGTGAGAACTACCAACTAAATGTTCCTAAATAGAATGGGTTGAGCCTCTCGGATCCCAATCTTCAACCAAAAACAAAACAACAAATAGCTCACACCACTCGACCGCAATATGTTCAAAACATCAATATAAGATCTACAAACTAAATGTTCCCAAATGGAATGGGTTGAGCCTCTCGGATAGCCTCTCGGATACCCCACAAATACCTTACACAAAGGGGTCAAGCCTCTCGGATCCTGATGCCTTGTAGATGATAAGTAAAGATAAGAACTAGCAACTACTCTACCTCGATGGAGAAGATCAAGCCTCTTGGATCCTAACCATCCATCATATGCGAAATAACAAATAGCTCGACATTCGACAACAAATGTGCAAAACATCAATAGTGAGAACTACCAACTAAATGTTCCTAAATAGAATGGGTTGAGCCTCTCGGATCCCAATCTTCAACCAAAAACAAAACAACAAATAGCTCACACCACTCGACCGCAATATGTTCAAAACATCAATATAAGATCTACAAACTAAATGTTCCCAAATGGAATGGGTTGAGCCTCTCGGATTCCAACCTCCATGGATTTAATAGCTTGCAATTCATAATATAAAAACCAACACGTATATAAGCACATAACAAAAGGGAAGATTGGAAAATCGAATGGAAACTCAAATGCATTAGAAGACAAGTTCATATAACAAGTAGGTGTTCTCAAATCATCTCATGTCCAGGCCTAATCATTTAGCCTCTAGCAGCCATTAAACACATCACAAACATGATAATACAAGAGTTCACCGTTGGAGATTAATATAAGTAGAAATCACAAAACATAAAACCAACGATACTCCCAAATCTCAGCGTATAAACCTTCGTCTTTCAACTCTGCTTCTTGTTTTCTTCAGCAATGGTGGCTCCACTCGATGCTTCATCCCGAATGTAGAACAGGTGGCTCCTCTCTCCTCATTTTGCCTTTTATCCTCCTCTTTCCTTCCAATACTTCGATGCCACTTGTCATCTGTACATACCTGCCAATATTCTTTGAAACCGCCCAGGAACCTTCTTCATATGGACCACAATAGTAGGTAAAGAAATTTGTAGATTCTGTACGCATTTTGTCTTCTAGTGAGTTTGGCAGGTAGTGACAGCAAATACCCCCAGGTCCGATCTTCACTGCAGGTGCCCCTATGTATAGGTTCCAGTTCACATGTTACTAGTCCTTGGTAGACATTTGCAGGAAAAATCAGGCATAAAGCACTCGAATCTTTACTAGAAATGGTCATTGGGGTGAGAATGTGTATTTAAACCTAGGCAATTTCAAATGATGAAAAAGACATAAAATGGTGTGGCAGTGTATGTAAATGATGCATAATTTCATGAAAAAGTACAGTCTTTGCAAAGGAAAATAGAGAGTAATTTTCCTGTCGTCACTGTCCTACATATCATGTACTACTTCTATTGAAGAGGAAGAAGGTTATCATCGGCTCTTGGGCAACGGCCTACAAGAAGTAGTCAGAGGCAGGTCATTAGATGAAGGCAAGATGATGGTGTCAGCAATCCAAGCACCTCAAATGCTTGAGAAATGATGTAGAGGATATTTGGCTATCATCGGCACTAAGCCTAACGTAAATGATCGCTAACAATAGGATATTGTCTGCGATTTCTTAGATGTCTTTTAAAAAGACATCTCAGGATTGCCGCCATAGCAAGAAGTTGATTTTCTTATAAAGCTGCAACCAAGGACAACTCCAATTTCCATTGCATTGTATCATATGGGACAAGCGAAGATGCAGGAACTCAAGAAGTAATTATAAGAGCTCCTTGACAAAGGATTCAATACTCCCAGTGTCTCACATTGGGGGTGCACCTGTCCTATTTGTGAAGAAGAAGGATGGTTCCCTCAGGTTGTGCATCGACTACAGGATGCTCAACAAGGCCATAGTTAATAATAAGTAACTTCTATCGCGTATAAATGATCAATTTGATCATTTGTCTAGAGCAGCGGTATTCTTTAAGATCGACCTGAGGAGTGGCTACCATCAGCCCAAGGTTGCTGGGGAGGATATACAAAGACCGCCTTTAGGTTAAGGTACAAACATTAAGAGTTCTTGGTCATGCCATTCAAATTAACGAACGCACCTGTAGTGTTCATGGATTTGATGAATAGGGTATTCAAAGCCTACTTGGATCAATTCATCGTCTTTGTTTATGACATTTTGATCTACTTGACGAACCCAAAGGATCACAAGAACACCTCAGAATTGTGCTGAAAGCTTTGTGACAACATCAACTATTTGCAATGTTGTCCAAGTGCGAGTTCTGGTTGAACAAGAGTATGTTTCTTGGGGATATAGTGTCTAAACAAGAAATCATGGTGGACCTTACT
This sequence comes from Pontederia paniculata, assembly GCA_001647135.1. Classification (NCBI taxonomy): domain Eukaryota; kingdom Viridiplantae; phylum Streptophyta; class Magnoliopsida; order Commelinales; family Pontederiaceae; genus Pontederia; species Pontederia paniculata. The sequence goes on along the minus strand of LTAE01005113.1, from coordinate 20,742 downwards.
AAGGTAGAGGTAGTCTCCAACTAGACACCACTGAAGAACATGGGAGAAATTTGCAACTTATTTGGACTAACAGGATTAGGTGATTCATCAATGATTTATCAAAGATCTTGTCTCCTTTGACACACTTGACACGAAAAAGAATGAAGTTCATATGGTCACAAAAGTACGAGCAGAGTTTTTAGGACCTCAAGACTCGATTGACCACGACACTAATACTCACCATTCCTTCTATAAGTGGTGGATATGTGGTGTATAATGACGCATGTGGTACAGATCTCAGATGTGTACTCATGCAACATGGTAAGGTCATGGTATATGTTTCAAGGCAACTGAAGAAGCATGAAGTAGATTATTTACACATAACCTATAGTTGGAAGCGGTGGTCTTTGTCTTGAAAAATCTGGAGACGACAAAACATTTGGTGTCTTTAGAGATAAAAAAGTCTCAAGTATATTGTCACTCAATGAGACCTCAACATAAGACAATGTCGATGGATCGAGTTCTTAAAGGACTACGAATTCAACTAGGGAAGGTCAAATAAATTTCTGATGCCTTGAGTAGAATGTGGAAAGGAACACGGGCTAGACTAAGAGTACAAAAGTGTAGTCAGATGAAAGATATCATTCAATGGAATCTGAGACCCAACAAGTGTGGAACTAGGTTGATGGTTCACTAGATACAAGTGGATTTGGTGAATAGGATTAACAATGTTCAATTAATGGACCCAGAGTACAACCACATAGTTAAAGATGCAATTATGAAACAAAGGATTCTTCATGACTATGGATGGGTTAATCAGATACTGAGGCCATCTATGGGTTCCCAACGATGATGCACTTAGAAGGGAGGTATTGGATGAGTGTCACAAGTCAAAACTTTGCCATCCATTCAAAAAGTACTAAGATGTACAAGGATTTGCAAAGGACCTTCTTGTGAAATAATATGAAAAAGAAAATTGTTGATCATGTATCCAAATGCAAAGTATATCAACAAGTAAAGATTGAGCACCGGAGGCCATATGATATGCTGAAATCCTTGAGCATCCTGGAATGGAAGTGGGAGCATATTGCGATGGACTTTGTGACCAGCCTACCTAGATCAAAAAATGGACACAATGTCATATTGGTAGTAATGGATAGATTAACCAAGTTTGCACATTTCCTCTCTACCAGATGGTAGAAGTTAGTGGAAAGTCTAATGGATCTATATGTCAGAGAGATCATCAAGATACATGAGATCTTAGTCTTTATTTTGTTAGATAGAGACCCTAGGTTCGCAACTAGGTTCTAGAGGAGTTCCCAAGACTCCTTTGAGACAAGACTATGTTATAGTAAGACATTCCACCCACAAACAGATGGACAATCAAGAATCCATACACTAGGGACATGCTCAGGGCATGTGCTATGGATTGGCATGGCAGCTGAAATGATCATATGTCATTGATAGAATTTGCCTACAACAACTATCACTCCAGCATAGCTATGGCCTATTTAAAGGCATTGTATGAAAGGGCATATCGCTCACCAACATGTTGGAGCGAAGTAGTTGACTGAAAGATATTGGACCCAAAAGTATACAAGAGTACACAAATAGAGTCGACTTGATCAAAGGAAGAATGAAAGCTACACGAAGTCGACATAAGACATATGCTGATAAGAGATGCCAATAACCAAATTTCAAGGTGGGAGGCAAAGTTATTGTAAGCCCACTACAAAAATAACCTAGTGGCCTACTGGCGGAGTTATGATTCTTATGAACTATGAGAGCATTATCATCATTTATCAGGGCAGAAAAAAACTTGATCAGTTGCGGGATGTGCGGCATGCGTCCCAAGCGTATAAAAAATTATTCCTCTTTCTTCTATTCCTTTGCTTCTCCTGTGTCGCCTGCTCATGACTCCGATTGTGGCTGCTGCACAAGGGAACTCTGCTAGACACATTCCGACGACACTGCATCAATCGGTTAGTAAGTACGACGACAGGCTCACTAGCGTGTGCACATTGATAGTCGCATCAGGCGCTTTGGTAGAGGGAGATTGACACGGATGAGTCAACATTACCAGTGAGTCGAGGAACTCACGAGTCGATGGCATCAATCTAATCGCTAATTCCTTCTCTCGAGTGAGTTAGAATCGATAATAGATACCTAGGGATCGATTCAGTATTAGTCATAATAGGGTTGATGAAGTAGTGTCATCGTTTTTGCTAATTCCTTCTCTTAGGATATTTTCGATCATCGGTGCTAGATTCGCGTTGCCATTGTCCTCGACGCGTAGCTGCTATCGTGCCTTCTCTTATGGACAAGCCATTATCAAAGAAGTCACTGAATGTCATCATCGAAAAGGATCATTGGGACGACGACATCATGGACTATTCATCGGAGCATTTACCTTCATAGGTGAGTGATTATTAAAGCATCTCCTTCGATTAGACATGATAATCATGTCGTGATACCTTGTTCATATTCTAACTACTGGTAATAGTTAGTTTTTGATTAGTACGGTTAATTGATGTTAATAATAAGTTACATGGTTAAGTAATTTGGGGAATTTATCAGGTAATTATGTTAATGTTAATTAGTGTTATATATATATGTACTTAGGTTAATTATTATGTGGTCAATCATTCGGACAAATGAAAAATGGTAAATGGTTAAGCGTGATTAGCATGAAATAAGTGACCTAACTGGTGAAATGTTAAAGTAAGTATCTATCTATTTAATAAGTATCTAGTTAAGATGGTGCAACTTAAATTAATTAGCTAATCAATATCTAGGGAATATGCTTGATATAAATTATATGACGAGTTAGTGTTCATGAGTTGATCAATTATTAATTATTCACTATCTGATTTATGCATAAATAGTTTAATGAACATAGAATCTCAGTAATGTGCATATATAGACATGCAGTCACAAATGTGTGAGAATATGTGTATATAAATGGAATATATAAGGATTAATAGCTAATATGTGAAAGTGAGTTAACAAAATGGTAAAAAAAGGGACTATGAGTTAATGAATCGGGATGGGTGGTAATGATTGGCACAAAAAGGAGAACTAAAGTAATTGATAATAATAAGTGGGTAGGAGTTGACATGTAGCAAGAGGTGAATTAATGAGATTGAAATTTTAGTTGTCACTTTATGATTACTAACTACTAGTAATATAGTAAAGAATTACAAGATGGTTTCTAAAGATGAGGTGAGATTGTGAAATTGGATGACAAGAATTGTAGCTAAGTAATTTGAAAAAAATTATTTGAATGGTTAGGAAGGAAAAGATGATTCCATTATAACATAAGTTTCTCAAGGCATGACGATTGGCCACTAGTTAATGATATTTGTTTGAGAAATATTTAATACTATATATATGTTTTTGAATCTATTAATTAAGACTACTTACTAGGTTCGAAAGAGCTAAGAATGATTATGTTATTTAAATAATAGTTGTAATCGTGAAATATAATTAGAATAGTTGGATTCAGATATGTGAATGATTATTGTTTAAATATGAAATTAATGGAAATATAGAAAGAAATCATCGTGTGTTAGCTAACTACTGAAACTATACTCTAACATGTAGAACCGTAGTTTCTAATTGAATAGCAAGAAGCATTAATGAAATTTTATCATATAATTGGATTAGGTTTCTCGATCGTAGTTTTCCTCGGACGCCAGAGATCCGTCGAGGTTGAGCATAGCCGAGATGAGTAGATTTCATAAATTTATATTTAACTACATCATTAGTGGTCCAATTAATCATATTTTTTAGCTCGTGTGATTAATTATGTTAATTAATTATGTGATTGTCTTTTGAGATATTTTGATGATGTGTGATTCATTTTTTCTGATGTTTTTACAGATTCCATTTTATGATTTCCATGGATTTTGAAGTTGTGATGTTATCTTCTTATTATGGATTTTTCGAATGTATGATTGCATAGTCATTATGAATCCTGCATGGATATCTATATTTTCAAAATATGAATTAGTATCCTAAATGGTATTATGGCATCATCATGCATTTATTAGAGTATGCATGGTGGCTCGCGTAGGATCGAGGAGTGGCTCTCCAATAGAGTAGTTGATGATGCTTGCGGTTAGCGAGGTACTCTGATTATACAGGTGATTATGATCATATGGTTAGTGAGGTAGTTTCAATTAGAGAGGTGATCATGATGCTACGGATAGCGAGGTACTCTCGGTTGGAGAGGTGACAATGATTCTCACGGTTAGGGAGGTACTCTCAATTAGATAGGTGATGATGATGCTCATAGTTAGTGAGGTGCTCTCGGATAGAGAGATGATTTTGATGCTCGCGATTAGCAAGGCAGTGATGATGGCTCATGGGAGGCGAGGAGATGCATGGAACTTAGTTATTGGATCATGCATTTGCATGTTTTAAAGTTAGCAAATTGATTGCAAATAATTTTCCTATAAACCAAGCTATATATGATATGTATGTTGTTTGCATCTCAATGATGGATTTTTGCAATGTTATTTCTATTGAATTTATTTTCCGGATGGTTTTATGATTTGTGGAATCTTATTCCTCACTTAGCTCTTTGTGTTCACCCTCTATTTTATATTTATATAGGTGAGGAGGAGATACTCCTCGAGTATTGATGATTGATTTGCATGCTCATAGGGATATAAAAGGGCTAACAATTAGGCTTATGTGTGTGGGAGATGGTAGAAGATGCATATAGATATAATTTCCTTTTCTTCATTACTAACCATTTAACTTTAGCATTTTTTTTCTTAGAACCCTTGTGCCATTTCATTTGATGATATGCCAGAGTGCTTTGAACTCATCTCGGGCATCTGACCTATTTAATTTCAATATAATTCAGTTTAGTTTGATATATAATTCGAGATTGTCCCATTCTTATATTTATTTGACTACGGCACATATTTTCAGCAAGGGTCATGCCAAAATTTTTGGCAAATTTAAGAGTTAGTTTTATTTTTTTATCATTGCATCGTAGATTTTGAATTCGAAATAGTGAAATGTCATACACCTCTTGTTGCATCCTCATCTTCGGGTTCGGGGTGTGATAGTGACGCTGAAGGTCTCCCCAACCAAGAGTGTCATGAGGTTCAACAAGAGAGGAAAGCTTAGCCCTTGATATGTTGTTCCGTTAAGGGTGCTAGAGCTAATTGGCGAAGGAGCATATAGACTAGAACTACCCCCTTCTGATGGGCCTGTGCACAATATCTTGCATGTATTCGTACTCCGGAATATCAGCATAATGACATCAATGTGATTCAGATTGAGAAGCCAAACCTGAAGGAGAATCTGACCTATGAGGAAGAACTAGTGGAGATCATAGAACAACACATGCAACATTGTGGCAACAAGAAAGTGTCGTTGGTCAAAGTAGCATGGAGTTGGCACTAAGATAATGAGGCCACTTGGGATCTGGAGCTAGAAATGAGGAAGAAATATCCAATACTTTTCGGTAAGTCTCTACCTCTGTCCTGAATTTGAGAATGAATTTTTCTAAGAGGTTTATTATGTAACATCTAGCCTGCGTCGAGTGCCCAACACGAGTCATATTTTGTCCAAACACAAACCCTATTGTGGTCACGGATTTTAAATCTATTTTTCAAAACAATAATAAATTTTAATTTCGGGATTAAGTTAAGTTAGAGAGTTTGAGTTGGCTTAAAACCTGAAAAACCCTAGAGAGACTCCTATATATAGACCCTAAGAGTAGAGAAAGCCCTCATTATTTCATTCTCTCCCTCAAGCCCTAGCCGTCAGAGACCTCTCCCTATCTTCTCTCTTCTTCTCACCCCAAGTGCACAGGAGAATGTGAAGGAGATAAAAAATGCAAGGTTAAAGAGGACGAATGCGAGGATTAGGAGAACACGAAGAATTGACGAACAACCTGATGAGATTAGGTATGTACGTAGGTGGATCCCTTTATATAGATTTTTCATAATAAATAAATTGCATGTTAGGTTACATGCTAGATGGAGATAGTTTATGAGGATCATCATATCTGTTAATCCTTATCACCCATAATGATTTAATATTTTTTTGTAACAAAATCTGTAATTTTGATCACCGAAATCTCAGCCCAGCGTCGAAACATGGACCATGTCCTTTTCGGACACTGCCCATGCCTATAGGGATGAGATACCGACGCCTCTCTGATTATCGAAGAAATGGCCCTAGACATCGGACATGGACCATGTCCTCCCAAGACATGGCCCACGTTCGACGGCGCAAGTTCTAGCGTCGTGTCCTTCATAGAACACAACCCCAATGTGCCAGAAATGGTCTTCATCATTCCAGATACGGAGCATGTGTCCTGGAGTAATTAAATAAAGAAATTGAATTACAGATAGACCATGGTCCTTGTCGGTCTTGAACATGACCTAAGTCAATCTAAGTGAAAACCTTAATGATGCGCGTTCGTGGAAAAAGGCCTGATTCGGAACTGAATACGGTCCGCATTGCTCTAATGCGTCGATCATGTCATATTAATTTAATTAAAGAATGGAATACCGATGAGGACATGACCCATGTCCAAGAGCAAACACAAACCTCAATGTGTCCCCTTTAATTAGGGTTTAATATGATGGATGAAATATGGCCCATGTTGATTAGCTGACCCGACATCTGCCGAAACACCAACCAATGATGAAAATGGTCCGTGTGCACACCAGACACATTATGTGTCTGATTAATTGGGTGTTCCCTATGTTATTTCTAAAATCCTAATTGATCTCTGATAGTAGATCTTTTTTCTGTTATATTAAGGACTAATATTTTGACAAGATAAGGGTCAATCATTCTCTCTAAATAAATCATGAGGTCACGATGCATTAAATGTTTTGGAGAATATAATGTTATTAATGTTGGGGACTAGTAGAACAACTATTATCTAGTTCCCGTTACCTAGTCTTCTCTTCGCCTTGGAACAAAAGTATTTCTCAAGCATCATCCCCGATCGTGTCTTGTGCACCCCAAGTGACCTGTTGTCGAGACCTCTAAAGACTCATGAGCCCTTTAAAGTCACCACAAAGCAACTCTCAAAGTCACTAATGGGATTGTCAAATACAACTAGTTAGCCACTTGGTCTAAATATTGCATTGAATCATATGGTGTTAGATGATTGGTAAAAAGATGAATAAATGATGATGCAAAGTAAGGAATGATGAATGATGAATGTAAAGAAAGTAAAGATGATGAATGATATGACTTAGAAATAATTGATATTGGACTATCTTTAATGATACTGTGATACCTTACTCCTCATGCAAAAAATGTAAAGTATGACAACGATGATGAAAGACAAATGGTATGGGAATAATTGATAAATTTGATATATAACTATTTTGATATATGGTCTTAGCTTATTCCTATTCTTTATTTTATCATGAAAAGTATTATCTATTGTGCTGTACTTATTTGGGTTTATAACTTACCGAGGAATTGCCTCCCTACTTTGGATCATGTAAGTGAGTGATCTGCAGTGGTAAGTTGGCTGGTGTCGCATGCGACGAATGATGCTCGTGATGGATGCTTCTTGCACACGAGTCAATGATCCTAGGTTTAGGTGTCTATCTTTTAATTTTCTTATAGAGTTATATTAGTTTTATCAGACTATGTAGAGACACCATAAACATTTAGACTTCAGGACATTTCTGTTTTATGAAAGACCTTTAGTTTTAAAGTTTTTATTTATTTCAGATTTTATTGACTTCTCAAATGGCCAACTATAAAGTAAAAAAAAAGATAGATGTCATAGCGTCTCTGGGAGGCATTCTGCCACATGGCGGAGTGTGTTTTTGTGGGCGTTACAAATAATGTCTACAATCCTAAAAACTTAAAAATGGCAAATATAACTATTATTCATTATTATGATCTTTTGCTAGCTTAATCAAGAATTTTATAGATAATTACTAACATATATATGATGTCGAAAAAATAAAGAAAATAACGTCTATGAGCGCTTGACATATGCTTGACACAAAGGTTGTTTGACACATTCATTAAACTCAACAAAATTATTAGATAGTTCAGGATGGATAATCGATAGCTATTTTTTTAATTTAGGGGTTGAACTGAAAATATTTATTCAGGATGGATAATCAACATATATATTTTTTTAATTTAGGGTTGAAGTGAAAATATGTGATAGTTCAAAGGAGGTAAAAAGAAATAACCCTTGCAATTAAGTTTATATTTTAATAGAATTGAGATTTTAATAATTTATTTGAATTTTAAGATTTTGGTTTGTTAGTTAGGTTTTTATAATGAAGGATAAAATGTAATAAATAATAAAATTGAAGAAAAAATAACAGAGCTTGTCAACATAATGAATTTAATTGTACGATAAATGGAAAAAATAATGAATGTAACGTGCACCTTCCGTGCCAAGCGCTTGTCAACATTATCTTTCTTCATTTATTATTACATTCTCTCATAGTTATAAATTATGAGACCTCCTAATAATATCTAATAAATGGAGTTATTACATAGTAAATCATCGTAAAATGACTATATCCATTATGAAGGTTAATAGTGTAACACAACGGAGCGTTTGGTGCACAACAAGATCCGTGTTGGGGAAACAACTAGGTGGAAGTCCGAGTTTAATTAAATAATAATATTTTAATCCATTTAATTCCAGGATTAAATAAATAAATAAATAGAATTTTAGGGGGATCAAAACTAAGAAAACTAATGACACTCTTATTAATAGACTTAAGAAGGAGAAAGACCTTCATAATTCTTTTCTTAGAGCCCTAGCCACCATAGCAGCTCTCCTCTCTTCTCTCTTTCTATCCCAATAGGTGCCTAGGTAAGAACCTTTCTCTCTCGTGGCTCTCTCTCTCTCCCCCTCCCTCTCCCTCCCTCCCTCACTCCCTCCCTCCTCTTACCCTAGAACCATGCCAAATCTATAGGAGAACGTGAAAGAGATTTGTAGTAGAGCTTGGAGCAAGGAGAAGAAGACAAAGATCAAGTAGAGAAACCCCCGAAAGATCCTACAAGATTGAGCATGTAAATAGGCGGATCCCAATAGATAGGCTTTCAAGATATATAAATTGCAAGCTAGGGTTCATGCTAGATGATTATTATTTAATATTTAATGCATGATTAATTGCCTAGATGTATAGTTTAATTTGATTTTAATTAGGGATTTGATAAGCATGCCGATATGGATTTCGCGATGATTAAGCATGCCCATTAGGGATATGTCAGATGTATAGTTCATGCTAGATGATTAAGAAAATGGATCACGACGCAACCGCATTGGGGATCGTGCCACCCTATGGCACGTGTCCTAAGAGTTTTATACATAATTAATGGATGAATAAAATGGGATGTGCCACCCTACGACATGGTCCACGTCATCTACCGTGTCGATTGTCAACAAGTCATAATCATCGCCGAAATGACCCGTGTTCGTATCTGACACAGTCTGTGTCTGTTGATGCTGGAATGATGTTTTTATTATTTTTAAAGGATATTTTTCTAATATTTTAAGAATTAATTATGTGGACGAGATAAAGGGTCACCACACTTAACCTAAAAAATGTTGAGGTTGTTTTATATTGTTAAAAGTTTGATAGCGCAGTGATATTAAAGATAGGACGAAAAGGGCAACTGTCACCTAGTTCCTGTTGCTTGGCTACTCCCCTCCTTGCAATGAAAAAATTTCTCGAGCATCTTATGTGGTCGTGGTTGTGCACCCTCATTGACCTATGGCGAGACCTCCAAGACTCATGAGCAATTGAAGTCACCAAAGTAACCCTTAAAGTCACTTCAAAAGCGTTAATGGGATAAGTCAAAGATAACAAAAAAAACCACTTGGTCTAAATATTTCATTATCATGTTGCATTAGGAATCAGGGTTATTGATGATTGATGATTAAAGATGATGATTGATGAAAGTTAAAGAATGACGATGATATGTGGTAATTGATGTTTGGCCATAGCCATAGCTTACTCCTTATGTAAATTATGCTATGAATGATTGATATATGACTATCTATCATAGCTCACTCTTGATGCAAGAAAGTAAAGTTATAGATGAAGAATGTAAGTATGTAAAGATGATAAAAGTATGTATGATGAAAGATTGATGATTAAGCAAAAGAGGATGAAAGAAAGTTAATGAAAAAAGAACAATTGATATTTTGACTTATAGTCATTAGCTTATTCCTGTATTTATTTATCATGTCATGCTTATCTATTGTTCCTTTACATTACAAGGCATTATAGCTCATGGTGAATGTTTCTTTTCCCTCTGTATTGGATCATGCAGGTGAATGATTTGTAGTGTCTATGGCTAGTAGTGCATGCAGCGACAAGTGCTCATGGTGAATGTTGTTTGCACATGACTTAGAGATCCTATAGTGTCTCGTCTCTTAATTTCTTTATATATCGAGCTGTATTAGACCATTTTAAGATATTTTCATATGATGTAAGACTTCTGCATATTTTCTTTTATTTTATGAAAAGAGTTTTAGTTTTAAAAGTTTTTATTTATTCTGCATTATGTTGACTAGTCTTGTTAGTCAAGATATAGATGTATGTATGTCGTAGCGCTCTCAAGAGAGCATTCTTCCATATGGCGGGTGGTCTTCTAGTGGCGTTATAGTTAGTTATCTAAGCCTAATGCGGTACTCTTTTGGCGTCCCATAGTACTAGAGTGTCATGCGCAAAGCATCATGAGTAGTCATAGCACCAATCATAAGTAAGTTTTTCCTTGTAAGACATAAGCATTGACATAGTTGACATGAGTATTTATGATATGTAAACATGGCTCCCCGACGTGTTACTAGTCAGCAGGTTAGGGACAACCTAAACCCGAATGAGGCACACAACAAGGCCAGGAATGATCAGGCCCCGCCTAATTAAAGGCAACAGGCCCCGCCTCATCAGGGTCAACAAACCCATGCTGCAAAGGACACGATCCAACATTTCCTTGAGATGTTACCTCATGAATTTATAGGTTCAAAAGGTTTTGATGATGCAGAGCATTGGCTGGACACCATAGAGGTGACCTTTGCATTGATGCGCTGTTAAAAGGAGATGAAAGTTCTATAATGTTGCACATCGCTTGGTGAAGGATGCCAAAGATTGGTGGAAAGACCACCAAAATCACAAAGTTCCATGACCAAGAAGTTATCGCATGGAAACACTTCAAGGAGGCTTTTGAGAAGCGCTACTTCACTGCTTACTAGCGTAGTTTGAAGCAACGAGAAATACTAGAGCTGCAACAATGCAGCATGACAGTGGACGAGTACTATAATTCCTTCATTTAGTTGGAGAAATACTACAAACTTGGATTTGAATAGAAAGAGAGGGCAGATCGCTTTGACCAAGGATTGACTCCAGATCTGAGGACCAAGACTCTGGGGGGAAACTGCAAGACCCTCGATGAGGCCTCTGAGTCGATTAAGCGCATGGAAAAAGATGAAGATGATCGACGTAAAGCTTTCAAAGCTAAAGCCCCGTTGCAACAGGTCATGCAGAATCGATTGAGGTGGGATAGGAAGCATCAACGTCCTATTGCAAAGACAACCGCCCTAGACCCTATGTCCCTAAGGATGCACCTCCACCATAAAAGCAGCAACCTCAACCACCACAAGGATGAACTGCATGCAACTACTGAAGGCGCTAACATGCTAGAGAGTGTCGTGAGAAGGCAGGTGCCTGCATCAACTATGGAAAGCATGACCACTACATTAGAGACTTCCTTGATCATAGGAGGGATCACAAGAATCCCAAGGGCAATGCCAACCCAGCGGTACGTGGACGAGCATACAATATGGAGCCAGACCCAAACCAACAAAATTAGGATGTCATCAGAGGTATTCTTCTTATAGTTGGACTTAGTACTTTTGTTCTATTTGATTCGGGTACTACGCACTCATTTATCTCTTATTATTTTGCAATTATCTTAAGCCTACCTACACTATACGTGAAATACATAATGGACATTACCACTCCCATAGGCACCCTCCATGACATAAAGTACATTCCCAATGTGACAGTGACAGTGGAGGGGAAGGAATATTCAGCACACCTAAAAGTCATCCCGCATACCTAAAAGTCATCCCGATGAAGGAGTATGATATCATCTTGGGTATGGACGGCCTATCATATCATGATGTTGTACTCCTATGTAAGAAGAAGAAGGTGGTCATCAACTCTCACGACAAGCAACAAGCAACCATAAGAGGAAGGACAATGAATGACAACACGGTGCTAGTGATGGTGATCCAAGCACAATAGCTGCTCGAGAGTGGATGGATTGGCTATCTGGCTAGTGTCATCAGCACTGAGCCTAAAGAGAAAGTCTCATAGCAGGTGGACATCGTCAGATATTATATGGACATCCGTTTGGAGGACATCTCTGGATTGCCACCCACAGAGAAGTGGACTTTCGGATAGATTTGTTACCAGGAACAACTCCAATATCAAGGCCACCGTATCGAATGACACCTGTCGAGATGCAGGAGTTGAAGTAGCAACTATAGGAGTTGTTGGACAAAGAATTTATCAAACCAAGTGTCTCACCCTAGGGCGCTCTAGTCTTGTTCCTGAAGAAGAAATATGACTCCCTCAGATTATGCATCTACTATTGGATGCTTAACAAAGTCACTATCAAGAATAAGTACCCTCTACCACAGATTAACAACCTCTTTGATTAACTATCAAGAGGCGTGGGGTTCTCAAAGATAGGTCTGAGGAGTGGCTATCACCAGCTCAAAGTTGCCGAAGAAGACATACTGAAGACATCATTCAGATCCAGATATGGGTATCATGAATTCTTAGTAGTGCCTTTTGGATTGACAAACGCACCTACCATGTTCATGGATGTGATGAATAGGGTGTTTAGGCCCTACTTAGATTAGTTTGCCATTGTCCATTTAGATGACATCTTGATCTACTCATCAAGCCGAGAGAAACACAATGAGCATCTCAGGATCGTGTTGGAAACTTTGCGTCAACATCAGTTATAGCAGAGTTGTCTAAATGTGAATTCTGGTTTGACCAGATCATGTTCCTCGAGCATATAATGTCAAAGCGAGGGATCACGGTGGACACGACAAAAGAAGTTGTCTCAAATTGGTCATAGCCAAGGAATGTCGAGAAATTCATAGCTTCTTGGGAATAGCAAGATACTAATGGTGATTCATCAAAGACTTCTCTAAGATCGCATCGCCTTTGACAAACTTGACAAAGAAAGGAGCGAAATTGTTTTGGTCCTAGAAGTGCGAACAAAGCTTCCAAGAACTAAAGACCTGACTAACAATGACACCAATACTCACCATCCCTTGTAGGAGTGGTGGGTATGTGGTGTACAATGATGCCTATGGCAGGGGTCTTGGCTATGTACTCATGAAGCATGGCAAGGTCGTGGTGTATGGTACCGAAAAACTCAAGAAGCATGAAGTCAACTACCCCATGATGCGATGCATCAAGTGCTTAGTATTAGGTTCTTTATAGTCATGATCCACAATGTTTTCATGTCATTATGTTGTACTCAAGCACCATTTCATGCTAAGTTCTCACTTTTGCAGCAAGTACACACCATAGAACCAAATGATGCCACCTTGTACTTTTATTTAAGGAACTTTGAAAAAATAAGCCTTCACACTCTCACATCATGAAGCAACACGACTCTACGCAAGAGAATCACCTAACAACAAAAAGAAAAAATGGAAAAGAATCATTTACATCCCATATGTGGGCAAGGACATAACAAAAGAATCAGAAGGACAGTACTGGGTTGGACAAAGATGCCACATGTCGAATGAAAGTAGAGGGTGTAAAAAGGACGAATCAAAGGAATAAGGAGATATCCCACATTCTAGAAAGCTTTTTAGGGTGGAGCTCACACGCGGGATCATCATCATCTCCATTCTCGGAACATAGAGATGACGCTATTGATGAGGAGCACTGCAGGATAAAGAACATGAGCTTTTCTAACCTTTTTTTTGTATTTTGATGAACATGATTTGGTAGGATTATCTAAAGTTAGCAGCAGGGAATGAAGGATTGGATTACTATTTTTGTTTCGAACGTCTTTGAACTACTTCTTGTTTTCGTTATATCAACTCAACATTTGAATTTATTTTCGAATTGATTGTCATGAAGGGTTTGGTTTATCTTGTGGTCGGATGTGACTTACCCTTTATTCGGTTTTGTTTTTTGTTTACACTCTCTCTCATCGGATGATGCATCCTTGATCGGAGGGGTCCGTTGAAACAAGTGGTTGTGATTCAGTTTCCCGTTAAGTGCATTGGTCATTACTGTCGGGCGATTCACAACCTAGCAACCGCGAGGATTAGTCTTACTATTTTCCTTGTTAGATCGTTTGGAGGACTGACCATCACATCTCACTCTCACATAGTCCGTTGGCACGCTCCATCACAGGTTTTGCAGACCTCTAATGCAGGGTTGTATGCTGAAAAACCCTCAATCCAGTAGCAAACTATTAGACTCACCTAGACTAGATTTTGAATCTCCTTCTTGGTCTCCACTGCATGACTGCGGGGAAATCGAGAATGATAATCCTTGAAAAGGAATTCATGATTCCTCACTTCACCGAAACCTAATTTGGTACAAACCATGCATGTTAATGATAATCCAAACTGTCATTCCCGAAGCCTGCTAACTCTAGAGTTCCTTCACATCTCTTTAGATAAATATTCTCATTTTTCATTAGTCTCGAGTGATTAATTTCTCGATAATTACTTTCGCCTCCCTGTGGATTCGATGCCCTATGTACTACACGATCAGTTGTATACTTGTAGCATTTGTAGTGTTGTTCTAGAATTTTTAAAACAGATTATCTATTTTTATCACTATCTTGCATCTACACTGTCACAACTCTGCTTACAAACCTGTATTTGACTCTGATTCTGATTTATCATTAGACACACCACATCAAATTTTTGGCGTCGTTGTTAGGGAGGCAATAACCAATATTTAGGAAATTTTCATTTGAATTGTGAATATTATTATTTCCATTGTGTATATCGTCATTAACCATTTCTGACATGTGAATATTATTTTTCTAGTAATTTCAACCCCTATTTTTCCCTGTGGATTCGACCATGGCGACGACGCCGCTCTTCCCGTCGCCCAACCTAGTGGGATAAGGATTTGTTGTTGTTGTTGTTGTTGTTGTTGTTCTTCTTCTTCTTCTTCTTCTTCCTTGACTTTGGGTGCAGTGCATGTTCAACATCTCGAGCTATCAAAGAAGGCTACTACTACTCAGAGCCTGAGAAAGAGATCAAAAGAAGGATAAAGCAGCAAAGTCGGATTTTTTATTTTCAATTGAGGTTTGCTGAGTTGTCAATTTCTAAATCAACTGAAACAGAAAATTTGGAGTCTGAACCCCACACACCAGTCACATTGCAGCTCGAGTACAGACCTGATATAGCAGAAACTGAAAGACCAGTTATTCAAGTAACTTCTGACATACCTAAAACATTTGAAACTCAAGAAGACCAAATTACCATGGAAAGAGAGTAAGCAGCTCAAGGTTGTAGATGCCTGAAAGATAAATACTCACCTATGACCAACATAACCGGAGCACCAGGAGTTCAACCTACGGCAAATGCTAACTTCCAGTTACATCTCGCCCTTGTGACTATGATACGACAAGACCAATTTGGAGGGGCACCCACTGAAGATGCAACCCAACATTTGGATAACTTTAAGGAGATATGTGGAACTCTCCAATTTAACCACATACCTACATATGCTATCTACATGAGACTTTTTTCATTCTCACTGAGAGGGAAAGCCAAATTGTGGTGGAAGAGTTTAAAACCTTAAGATATAACAAATTGGGACACATTAGTGTAAAACTTACTTGCTGAATTTTTCCCTCCAAACAAGACTGCACATATTAGAGATGAGATATATAACTTCAACCAATTAGAAACGGAAAACCTGTACGAAGCTTGGCAAAGGTTCCAGAATTTAATTTCATCATGCCCACATCATGGATATGAGATATGGCAACTATTGCATCACTTCCATTCAGGATTGAACTACCTGATCACAATTACATTAGATAATGCAGCAGGAGGAGTCTTTGCAACAACTGATATAAATGAAGCATACAATATTAAAGAGAAGTTAGCAAATAACCACCATTATTTGAGACATGAAAGATCGAGGAAATCCAAAAATAAAATATCATCTAATGAAGGAGAACGATTATCATCAAAGGTTGATGAAGCCATACAGAAGGCTTTGGGAAAATTGAACCTCACATCCCAAGTCAACATGGTGTAGCCCTCTGAGCAAAGCTATGATATATGTGGAAACTTATGACACCCCACTGAAATGTGTAACCTGTTTCAACTAGACCTCCGATATGATCAACTAAATACCTATGAAAATTTTGCCCTATAACCTCATTTTGAGAAATATACTCCTGAAAATAGAAACCACCAATATTTTTTCTCAAAAAATAACTAATACTAGAAGCCTAAATAACAACCCATCTCATCCCAACCCTGTTTGGTAGCCCAGAATTTTGCCAAGACAACCACAACAACAACCACTCATGCTATCTAGCCCAAATCCTGAACCTCCAAAGTCCAAGTTGGAGGAACTGACAACAACTAATGAAGCAACAAGAGCACATGAATTCCAGGATTGAATAGCTGACCACTCATAACAAACTGTTAGAAAACCAGATAGCTTTGCAAGCAAATGCTGCAGCCTCACGACCCCACACCTTGCTAGGATAGCTGGAACCGAACCCTAGGGAACAAGTTCAAGTCGTTATATTAAGAAGTGGGAAGGACTTACCACCAAGACAACAAGTTGCAGATTTAGATCAAATAGAGAAGCCAGAAGACTAGAATACTCAAGATCCAATTGAGAAAGAGAAACAATCTGCAAAGCAAAATCAAACCCGAGCCCAAAAGGAACAATCAGTTGATCACCATCTATCCCTGCACAAAGTCCTACCTTTCCCTCAAAGGATGCTCAAAGTAAAGAAGAACAAAAGTTTGACAGATTCATAGAAATATTGAAGAAACTGCATATTAGTATACCTTTTATAGAAGCAATCCAGCAGATGCCCTCCTAAGAAAAATTCCTAAAAGACATTGTGTCCAAAAAGAGAAGGTTGGATATCAAAGAGACAATATCTTTGACTAGAATGCAGTGATTCTATACAAATTATCACCCAAATTGAAGAATCCTGTAGTTCAAAAAAATGTAGCAAATGGGTGAGCCCAATAAATGTAGTTCCAAAAAAGGTTCTACAGAAGTGTGTAGAGGTGAATCTAGTGTTGAATTGGGAATAGTGTCACTTTATGGTAATTCAAGGAGTCGTGCTAGGGCATATAGTTTTTGAGAAAAGTATTGAAGTAGACAAAGCCAAGATCAAAGTAATTGAGAAGTTGCCACTGCTGATCAATGTGAAAGGTATAAGAAGTTTCCTAGGACATGCGGACTTCTATCAAAGATTTAGAGATTTTTCAAAATTAGCTAAGCCGTTGACAGACTTGCTGCATAAGGATGCCAAATTTCACTTCGACAAACATTGTTTTGAAGCATTCAACAAGATCAAGGAGCACTTACCTCAGCTCCTATTTTGCAATCATTCGATTGGAGTCTACCTTTCGAAATTATGTGTGACGCCAACGATCATGCAATAGGAGTTGTCCTTCGAGAGGAGAAAGACAACGACAATACTATCATCTATTATGCTAGTCAAATTTTGGATCCTGCACAACATAATTACACCACAACTGAAAAGGAGATGTTAGTAGACATTTATGAAATTGACAAGTTCAGGCAATATCTGATGGGAGCAAAAATAGGTTTTTACACAGATCACGCAACTGTGAAACACTCAATGCGTAAGAAAGATGCCAAACCCCCACTAATAAGATGGGTTTTGCTAATGCAGGAATTCAACCTAGAGATTAAAGATAAAAAGAGAGCTGAGAACCTTGTCACATATCATCTGTCAAGGTTGATCAAACCCCTTGAAGGCTACTCCATGCCAATTAACGAGAACTTCCCCGATGATTCACTTCTTGCAGTTTTTAACACGAGACCACCATGGTACGCCGACATAGCAAACTTCCTACTGAATCACCAAGCTTTCAGAAAGGATTACATTTCACCGGAGATGACCTATCAAGGGAAGAAGAAGTTGTTCAATGAACTCAAGCACTCTTATTGGGACGATCCTATGCTCTTCAAGAGATGTTCTAATGGGCAATTTAGAAGATGTGTACTAGAGTTTGAAGCTTAAAGGATTATAGAGGAATATCACAGCTCCACATATGGAGGCCACGATGGAGTCCAGAGAACAACCACAAAAATATTACAAGCTGGTTACTATTGGCCAACTATATTTAAGGATGTGAATACCTATGTGCGATAGTGTGATCGTTGTCAACGTACTGGTAATATCTAAGAAGGTATAAGATGCCGCAAACTGGTACCCTCGAAGTCGAACTCTTTGACGTTTTAGGAATATATTACATGGGACCATTCCCATCATCTGGAAGATTCAAGTATATACTAGTAGTTGTTGACTATGTGTTGAATTGGATTGAAGCTATTCCGACCATGCATTGTGATGCTGCCTTTGTCCGAAAAATTTTTAGAAAAGTCATATTCCCACGTTTTGGAATTCCAAAGACAATTATCAGTGATGGAGAAAGGCACTTCCTTGAAAGACAATTTGAAAACATGCTCCGCAAATATGAGATATAGCACAGGGTAGCAACCGCTTACCACCCACAGACGAGCGGTCAAGTGGAAGTGTCAAACCGATAGATTAAGATAATACTAGAGAAGATCATTTCGAAGTCAAGGAAAGATTGGTCGTCGAAACTAGATGAGGACTTATGGGCTTGTCGAACAACTTTCAAGACAACCTTTAGAGTCACACCTTACCAACTAGTATATAGGAAATCATGTCATCTACCTGTCGAGATGGAGTATAAAACATATTGGGTTGTGACATAGTTAAACTTAGACATGAAGATGGCTAAAGATAATCGCAACTTGCAACTAGCTGAATTAGAAGAACTACGACTCCAAGCTTATGAAAATGCTAAGATCTATAAGGTAAGAACTAAGGCTTCGCATGATCATCGTATTTTGAACTAGTGTATTCAAGTTGGGGGACAAGTCCTCCTTTTCAACTCAAGACTAAAAATCTTTCCCGGAAAACTCAAGTCTCGATGGATCTGCCCCTAACAGTTCACAAGATATTCGATCACGGAGCAGTAGAACTAATCTCGAAGACAGGGCACGGGTTTAAGGTGAATGGTCATCAACATAAGACACATCAACCAAGAAGAAGACCACCTGAAAAGGAAACCATCACATTCGAACAAGCCACATCATTGTGAACGCAGGGGAATGTCTAGTCAAGGACATTAAACAGTGACGCTTACTAGGAGGCAACCCAGACTAACATCTAAAAATTCTTTATTCTTTATTTATGTAATTCGCAGCATGCCAAATTTGATAAGGATGTGACCTGCGAGTTGTAGAGTTTGAATGACTGGAACCACCTCTACGCTGGGCGGGAGTTTCTAATTTTTCCGCTCACCAACACTTTGCGAAAATTAACACTTTGCCACCTTAGGAGACCAACCAATACTTTTAATCTCTCTCTCCTCCCACTATCTTCTCGTCACCAACTCTCCATATTCACCGCCTAACTCTTCTAAACCGCCATCATCATCTCCATTGCCGGAATGTAGAAACGACGCCATTTGTGAGCAGCATTGTAGGATGAATAATATGAGCTTTTTTTAACCTTTATTCCTGTATTTTGATGAACATGATTGGTAACTAAGTCGAATTATCTAGAGTTAGCAGTAGGGGATGAAGGATTGGATTACCATTTTGGTTTCAAACATCTTTGAACTACTTCTTGCTTTCATTATGTCAATCCATCATTTGAAATCATTTTTCAATTGAATTTCGTGAAGAGACCCTCAATTCGGTTTTCTTTCTTGTTTACACTCCCTCTCGTCGGACGATGCATCCTTGACCGTAGGTGTCCAGTGAAGTGAATGGTCGCGGTGCAGTTTCTCGTTGAGTGTATTGGGTCAATACTATCGAGCGGTTCACAACCTGACAACTGCGAGGACCAGTCTTACTATTATCCCTGTTTGAGCTTCTAGAGGAATGACCATCACATCTCGCGCTCACATAGTCTGGTGGTGTGCTCCATCACATTTTCTAGAGATATGTGATGCAGGGTTGTATGCTGAATGACTCTCATCCCAGTAGCAAACCATTAAACTCACCTACACTAGGTTCCGGATCTTTTTCTTGGTCTCCATCACATGATTTCAGAGAAATCAAGACTTAGAATCCTTGAAAAGGAATTAATGATTCCTCTCTTCACCGAAGCTGGATTTAGTATATATAAACCTTGCATGTAAATGATAATCCAATCCGACATCTCTGAAACTGATGCGAAAAATGCTGAACACGCAAATCAAAATGCTAGCAAGTGCACTAGTCGAACAAGTAATAAAGTGTAAGAGTAGAGTTGTCGATCCCACGAGGAATTATATAACTACCTAATTAGAAATCTGAGCTAATAGGAGATAACATTGGTTTCAGGATTGGTAATTCAGAAAACTAAATACTATAACTATAAGTAAAATACTATAACTATAAGTAAATAATAATAATACATATAGGGATGATAACTAGGGCTGGATAATACTTAATTCAAGATAGATACTCAGAATTT
>LTAE01005112.1:0-20084 GCA_001647135.1 Pontederia paniculata | reverse complement strand
ATATATATATATATATATATATATATATATATATAGGGAAATATTTTCACAAATTGAAATCTTGAAACTTTCTATAAATTGAATTTTTTTAAAAGAATTTTTTTATATTTGAATCATTTTTTCTTATATGATTTTTTTAAAATTATTGTATTCTCACTAATATTCAAACAATTTTTTTTGAAAACATGCCTTAATTCATGGCCGTTGAAGTAACCAATTGGACCATTTTAACAATGCCAACTATAATACTTGGAGTCATAGAATAAAGTATGTGCTAGTTAATTCTAATATTCAAGACTACATAAACGTCGCCCCACCAATGCTTCCAAAATGAGCTACTATCGAGGAGAAGACAACTCATGAAGTAGTTGTGGAGCAAAGAAAGTCTCGTGATGTGAAGGCAAGAATCTTCTTATTGATGTAATGGAGGATAACCTCATCACACGATTTGAGATTCATGAAATCACCAATGAGCTTTGGGAAGGTCTAAAATAATAGTATGCATCCAAAAAGAGACTTGAATGTACAAGTGCTATTGAATAGGTACAACACTTGTAAAATGAAGCTGGACGATAATGTATTGATCATGTTAATAGATTTATTATAATGATAAAGGACTTAGAAGTTGCAAAGTGTGTTCTACCTAAACCGCAACAGATCATATCAATATTGAATAGTCTCTTGTCACCTTTCAACATTATTGTCATTTTTGTCCGGGTGAATGAGTCTATCAAGAAGATTATTGAACTACCTTCCACCTTGACCATTGAACAAGCCATGACTAAGGGAAAGAAGAAGATAGATGTCTTCGATGTTAAGGAAGGTGTTGAAGGGTAGGAGGAAGATGCTTATGCTACACAACACTACAAGAATGTTAGGCCAAGCTTCAGCCCGATGAAGAAATAGTTCAAGCCAAAGGGCACAAAGTTCCAAGAGGGGTTTGTCACATCTTTGGGAAGTTTCATCGCTTCAAGGCCAATTATCCTAAAGACTTGGACAAGACGAGAACAAAGCCCACAAGGAGGTGGAAGGCAAGGCAAAGGCACGAGTACGAGCAAGTTCTTATTCGCCACTATGGTGGAATGCAATGTAATGACTACTAACATCGAAGGATGTTGGATCAACTCGGGTGCGACTCGTCATATAGCCAAGACCAAAGAGGATCTTATATACTTCACAATTAGCAAAAGAGGAACAAGGGATCTACATGGGAACAATACCTACTTATATGTTGAGGATATTGGAGAGTATAAACTCGATCTTTGTCACAACTTTATGATACTGAAG
This sequence comes from Pontederia paniculata, assembly GCA_001647135.1. NCBI lineage: Eukaryota > Viridiplantae > Streptophyta > Magnoliopsida > Commelinales > Pontederiaceae > Pontederia > Pontederia paniculata. Next base: position 18,797 of record LTAE01005112.1, on the reverse strand, counting down.
AATGTGTTGTACGCGTCAAAAGTGAGACGCAATCTGATTTCTATTCCCGTCCTTTGGCAAAAGAACTTTGATGTTAGGTTTTAAGTGGTCAGGTGACTATAGGAAAGAACATGAAGGTGTATACAACCGGAAGATGTATGTTAGCAATTGAGATCTCACATGAATATAAGAAATCCTTTTCCTTATCATCATGAGATCAAAGATCTATAGAATTGATTTAATATAAAATAGTTTAGATCATACTTGAGATGTTCGCACCCTAAATAGATTGATAGGAACATCCTGTCCTCTGAGGATCACAAGTGCAATCCATCTAACGGTATCCACACCAAGACTAAAGATGAACATTGCACTCATATGAGGGAGAACTTATATGAGGAATCCTTCTCAAGGATTAACATAACTCTAAAGAGAGAATTCACATATTTATAGAGAGGTGGTTGTAACCAACTCAACATTTTTCTCCATTTCAACGGTTATGATCAAATCATATCTTAGATCAACTCTTGACCATTCGATTAATCATTAATTATGGTAATTAGGGTTAGAACATACTTATTTACCAACAACTCCCACTTGCATTAACTTAATTTATCATACCTCGTATGGATAAACATTTATCCAATTCTGATGTGCAACATGATGAGTTTAGACATGTGCTAAGTGCCTAAAATATCTCATAGAATATTTGAATTTTCTATTCAAAAATTCATCATTTATGTCTTGTTTGTGTGTGAGCCATTAGGTTCACATCACCACAGACATAAGAGCTATATTTCCAATATATCAACTATAAAATTATCAATAGTACAATCTATTGATGTTCCCAACTTATTGTGTAGCTTCTTATATACCAAGAGTGACATCTAGCAATATATCATGACCCTCATAGTGATCTGAAAATCGAGGAACCTATGAAATGATTTTCATATGCATATAATTCTTCTACAATTTCTATGTCCAAATCGAGTAAAATAGGACATAGTGGAATATTAGATCCCTAATCTTGATGTTAGTCAATTGACTAATAAAGACATGATGCGAATAGAGAACTCATTCTATTCATGTTGTGGCCACAGACTTTGCATCACTCTTTATTGGTCACTAAGGACATCCCTCCAATAGGAGTCGTAGATCACTTATTGAATAGTCAAATGCCTTCACATGCTTCTATGTCACCAATAAATGTATTAATAATCCAAAGATTATTGTTAACGTTATCAAATGAACATCATTAACATGCAAGACATCAATGGTGTCTCAGTTCAAAGGATCACATAGTCATTCCATTTGAGAGATCTTGCTAATAGTCCATCCATCAAGATTCTCATGTGGGTTAGTCAGTGAACTTGTTCTCCAACAGGCACTTGTGTATTTATCTTAATGCATAATGAGGAGTAGCATAACTATTGACTGATAAATTACACAATCACCTAACTGGATTGATGTTGCNCCAATAGGAGTCGTAGATCACTTATTGAATAGTCAAATGCCTTCACATGCTTCTATGTCACCAATAAATGTATTAATAATCCAAAGATTATTGTTAACGTTATCAAATGAACATCATTAACATGCAAGACATCAATGGTGTCTCAGTTCAAAGGATCACATAGTCATTCCATTTGAGAGATCTTGCTAATAGTCCATCCATCAAGATTCTCATGTGGGTTAGTCAGTGAACTTGTTCTCCAACAGGCACTTGTGTATTTATCTTAATGCATAATGAGGAGTAGCATAACTATTGACTGATAAATTACACAATCACCTAACTGGATTGATGTTGCAATATCATCAATCCTTCAGGTGGCAAACATATTTTGAAATGGACATCAGGAACCTGATATTATGAACACATCATATCGTGTGTCACAACTAGACTTCATAGGTAATGTCACTAAATCATATTTAAGACATATAAAGGGAACATGCCAAGAATATTAGAAGTAAGCACGATTAAATAATATTTATATTAGATCAGATTGTATTTAGGGCACAATCAATGCTAAACCAAAATCTCCCACTTGCCCTAAACCCAATCTGTGACAAATATCAAAATCATCTTCTCAAGATGCATATTGGATATGGATACAAATAACGGTTTGGACAATGGATTTGGTAAATTATCCAATGTACCGAACTTTTGGATACTTATGATCGATACTCTTGGTAACCATTAACCATTGCAATCTTTGCAATGGATGCATTTGTACTTTTGATGAGTCATCAACTCAATGATTTATACTACTGCTCTACAATAAAGTGATATAAATCATCAGCTTAGAATTAATTTTTTATATCGATCCATGCAATTTACTTTGAAGCATCTAATGCAGCAAATATTCAACCTCCTATTCAGAGTGAATGTATACCTCAAGTTATATTCATGATTGTCAACATCTAACATGAAGTCAGTATCGGAGTAACCTTTACTCACCATGTTGTGTCTTTGATAAAGTAAAATATAATCCTTTGTTCTTCATAAGTACATACAAATATTCTTAACATTAATCCAATGTTCAAGATCGATATCTGCATATCTTGGTAAGACGAACATATTAAACAACTAAATGATTGAAATATTTCTATATCATTCATAATGAGTAGAATATTATCAACATGCATTACAAGGAATATTATGTTACTCCTACTAACCCTTTGAACACACATAATTCATAAAGTGTGATATTAGTGGGTAGAGGGATATTTTGAGCTATTATCATATTCAACTTCTGGACATTAAGTTTCTTCAAATTTAATATTGCTCCCATTGTCCTTTTGTAGTACAAATATTCGCTTAGGTAAGTGGCATGCCATGACATAATAAACTTTTTATTGTTTTGGCATATCAAAATAATATTCTAAACTAGATTTAGGATATCCCACAAATCTTTCTTTTTCAGCTATATTCTCCAACTTGTTTGCTACCACTTTCCTTTTTGGAAGCCAGACAACTTCAAATCTTAACTTGCTTAAGATTGAATTTTCTTTTATACCACATTTCATATGGTGTTTTTATAACAGCTTTGGAGAACATTATGTTTAATAAGTAAAAAATAGTTTCTAGAGCACAACCTCAAAAAAAAATTGGAAAGTGTATGTCATCATTGATCTAATCACAGTATGGTTGAGTCATTTCTCTCACCTGCACTTATTAGTATCTTGAACCATCAAAATTATTTAACGTTTCTGAATAATATAGACCATTGAATAATGTGCCTCTAGCAAATATCTCATCATCCAAATAAATCTTACAACCATCTTTATCGAAAACAAGTTCATAAGATGCTATTATTGAATCAGAATGGAAATAAGATTCTTGATAATGTTCCAAATATTAAAGCCGTCTATCAAATCTAGAATTCTACTAATTAAGTACAAAGAAAAAATTCAGTAGATTTAACATTTGATGATGAGTCATTCGTAGTGAATACTTCGATTTGTCCTTTGTGTAGTGACCTAGCTCTCTACAACTCGTGCAACATATTGCACATGCGAGATGCACAACAAAAATATTTTGCCCAAATAGTTGAATAAGAAAAAATCAATCAAATTTATTTATATTAATAAGGATTTTTAGCATACCTTTGCCCTTATTTGCAGGAAGTGTAGCAAGGTATTCCTTGCAATTTAGTTTTCAACATTCATCTTTCTTGCAAAAGTGACAACTCACTCCTTTTAAGGTTGGATTTTCTTTCTTGTCGATCTCACTAGTGGGCTTGAAGGTTTTATACTTCACACCTTGCCTCCCCTTTTTCTTTTGTTTTGGAAGAATTTTTTTCTCCAGAAGTAGAAGAAGATAACATCACCTTTGAGGAGCTTGAAGATTTTTTCTTCATGCCATCCTCTGCTACTTCTAGCATATGGAGTAGCTCATGAACCTCTGGTTCTTTTTTTTATATGATAATTCATTATGAATTGTCCATATGAAGGAGGCAATGAGTAAAGAATTAAGTTAGTACTTAATGTATTTCCAATAGTGACATCAAGCTCTCTCAACTCATTGATTAGATTGATCATCTGTACTATATGATCATTCATAGAGCCTCCTTCAAGGAGTTTTGTGGAGAATAATTCTCTTGAAACCCTTAATCTTCTGGCATGAGATTTCTCACCATAGCATTCTTGTAGTTTATTAATCATGTCAACAACATGATTAATATTTTCAAATTTCTTTTGAAGTGCACTAAACATGGATGCAAGGATAAGATATTTGTCATCCTCATCGTTTTCAAGCCATTTATCAGCATCCTAATATCCTTTTTGGTGGCTTTGTCACGATTTACTTTGGTTCATATTCCTTGATCACATTAAGGCCTTTGAGACCTCTAAGACAAATTTTAAGGTTTCTCAACCAATCTTCAAAATTTGGTCCAGTCAATTTGTGTTGGTCCATAATCTTGGTGATATTTAGAGATAAAGCAGACATTTTGATCTAATAAATTGAATAATATTATGTTAAAAGTTTATCATCCTTATATAAATATCATTAAGTTTGGACTTTTATTTAGTGGTAGTTCTCACTAGTCCTGTGAATTCTCATACACAAATAAGAAAAAAATATTATTTATTCTCTAGTGAGAATTGAGACCCCTTTAAATTATTCACTACACCCTAACATGATCTAAGTGAAATAGTTCATAATGTAAGGGAATCATTCATTTCCAATCCTAACTATTAGGATTTCCAATCATACTTTAATCTTCAACTTGTATTTCGCACCCTAACATGATCTAATAACGACTCAGGTTAAGCTCCATCTCGGAACCGTCGTGGGGTTAGGAGTAAAGCATCCCGAGGTTGGTGCATCTCGTTGGGTGTGGAGAAGCATTGGGAACCCCAATATCTTTTTTCGGAGCAGTTTCTTTTCCCGTCCCCTCGCCCCGGCATAGCGCTTCGCTTCCGGTTCTTCGGAAGAAGAAACATACTTCTCCCTTCTTCATTGATCCGGGGGAAAGGGAACCGTCTACCAGTTGGGAAGCTAGACATCAAGGTTGTGGCTTGATGAGGATAACTAAGCTGACACGCCGGAGTTGGCTGTTGGCACAACAGGGCGGTGCCTTACCGTACCGCAGGTGCACGCGCGGTAGCGTTCGTGGTGGTGCTTCAGGATTCCAATGTACTGCGTCCAAGATCAGAATGAGCTTGCCGGCGGACCACTGCCATCACATTCTTTAGTGAGCTGGAGCGCAACCATACAAGTCGTCTAAGCTAGACCAATCAATCTAATGAACATGAAATACCAATCATATTAACCCCCAATAATATGGGCAAAGTCAATATGATGTTTCATATCATTATTTCAAATGTTTTAAGAAAATTTTAAATTATTTCTCACAAGAACTATTCTGCAAGAATATGAAAAAAAATAATCACATGTGATCAATAATTTTGCTAATTCCTATTGATGAAAGACTTTGTTTGAGGTTCACAACCTCGCTAGTCATAGACTTTGTAATTTAAGAAATTATAAGCTTAATTTTCTAAATTTAATCAATCAATCTAACGAATATGAAATACAAATCATATTAACCCCCATAATATGGGCAAAGTTAATATAATATTTTATTTTTTTACATCAAATATTTTAAGAAATTTTCGAACTACTTCTCACAAGAACTATTCTCCAATAATATAGACAAAGTTAATAACATGTGATCCATAGTTCTATTAATTCCTATTGATGGAGTTTTGAGGTTCATACCCTCGCCGATTATGTTTTAATATTGACCCATCAATCTAATGAATATGAAATACAAATTATATCAACCCCCAATAATATGGGAAAAGTTAATATAATATTTCATTTCATTTACATCAAATATTTTAAGAAATTTTCAAATTATTTCTCTTAAGGACTATTCTCCAATAATATGGACAAAAATAATCTCACTGATCCATAGTTCTACTAATTCCTATTGATGGAAGATTAGGTTTAAGTTCATAACCTCAAACTGTTATGAGCTTATTATTTCAAGGTAATTTATTGGACTCATCTATTGATTATGCTAATTTTACACTAAGCATCATATGCAATTTTAAAATTAAAGCATATAAAAATATTGATATTTGAACTTGGAACAAATACCAATTTTATCATATGATTATTGCATGAATTATTACAATCAATAATTCTGATGTGATTATTTAATACATAATGAACAAAATTTATCATGTAAAACATCACGAAATCAAATAACAATCATCAACTAATTATGCTAATTTTACAATTAACATCATATGCAATATAAAATATAAAATTAGAGCGTAAAAAATATTGATATTTGAACTTCGGACGAATACCAATCATATGATTATTGCAAGAATTAATAATTCTAATGTGACTCTTTTACACCTAGCAATTTATAATGAAAAATATTACAAAATTAAATAATGATTTTAACTATTTAAATTTTTTTATGAACAATTAATTTTAAACACCTTTAAACTTATAATTATGCAAAATTTAACCTCTAATGGTTTTTTAAAAACTATTTAAAAATCATCCAGAGATTTCAGGTAATAACTTAAAATAAAATTAATAGATGAAAATTTGAGCAAATTAATAAATTAAAAAAATGAATAAATAAACCTACAACAATTGAAGTTGGGCCTTAGGCCCATTCAAAATGGGCCAGCAAGTTTTTTTATTTATTTTGGTTTGGTCGAACTGAATTAGGAGGTTCGGTCCGACCGAACAATAGCGTCGAACTATATTAGGGCATGTGCCCTAATCCGGTTTGGCAGCCTTGCCGTCACCGGGCCGCAACTTCGTGCCCGTGCCACGACGAACACTACTGCTGAATCGTGCGACGAACACAACCTTCGTGCGGAGTCGCTGCGTGCGGCAACGTTTGCACATGCCATCTGCAATCTGCACGGTGACATTCGCTACGCAGCGCGCGTTGCCTACGTCCGCACCAACTCACGACGACCATCGTTGCGCCAGCGGCCTAGGCGCTCGCTAATGCAAAGTCAGCGTGTTGCCTGGGCGTGCGGCTTGTGTGCGCGGCGACACACGGCCTGGGCGCACGACGCTGCACTCGTGACCATCCATTTTTTAATTTTAAAATCAATTTCATGTAAAAAATTACAAAAGGTTTACATCCAAACAATCTATATTAAATCATAATCTAAACATGCTATGATACCAATGTAAGCAATTAAGATCTCGCATGAATATAAGAAATCCTTTTCTTTATCATAATCATTAGATCGAGGATTTATAAAATTGATTTAACATAGAATAATTTAGATCATACATGAGATGTTCGTACCCTAAAGAGATTGATAGGAACGTTCATCGTCTTGATTATCCTCTGAGGATCACAAGTGTAATCTCTCTAACGGTATCCACACCAAGACTAAGATGAACATTGCACTCATATGAGGGAGAACTTCTATGAGGAATTCTTCTCAGAGATTAACATAGTTCTCAAGAGAGAATTCACACATTTATAGAGAGGTGGTTGTAACCAACTCGACCTCTTCCTCCATTTTAACGATTATGATCAAATCATATCTTAGATCAACTCTTGACCATCTGATTAACTATTAGTCATGGTAATTAGAGTTAGGGCATACTTATTTACCAACAATAAGTGCTCGGTCATGATTTGTTCTGACTGAATGTAATAAATGATCATGAAATAAAAAGTTTTTCTTGGTATAATTTGTGCTATTTGACCTACTATGATCTCTAGCATGAAAGGCCAGAACAACTAAAAAATTCAAAAATAGAATAAATAATTAAGATAAACTTAGTGTCCAACATTTTTGGCACAAGAACATTTATTTTGTGAGCATTGTTTGACCAGAAAAGTAATAATGACCATGTTTCTTGTGGTGACATGGTCAACTAAATTGTTGAAACAAATTCATCTAGACATTTGTGGTCTATTGAGTATTCCTACATACAAGACTAAGAAGTACTTTATTACATTTATTGATGACTACTCTAAGTAGTGTTATGTCTATCTCTTAGAAAGAAAAACAAAGACTTTTGAGACTTTCAAAAGGTACATGAGAGAAGTTGAGAAAAGATTAGGAAAGTGTTCAAAGACAAATAAAGGAGGAGACTATACCTCCTGAGAATTTGAGAATCATTTCATTTCATGACAGGCAGGCTATGATATCGTATACGCCACAATAGAATAATGTGCTAGAGAGAAAGAATAAAACTCTGATGAATGCAGTAAGGTGTGTATCGTCCCACTAGGATCTTCCAAAATATTTTTGGGGGTGAGGAACTGATGATCGCGAGTTACATACAAAACAAGATTCTCACAAATCCATAGAATCAATGCCATTTGAATTGTTGAATGGTAGAAAGCCTGAATAGGGCCATCTTAAAAAATAAGGATGTAAAACAAATGTATTAGTTCTTGGTTAACTCAAAGACAAACTGGACTTCAGAACTAAAACATGTAGGTGAATATAGCGAAAATCACTCACATTTGGATGATTATGTTTTGTACGAGTGTGAGGCGTCGACTTACTCCATAGGGTGATTATGTTATGTTTTGTAATGAGTTGAAATCATGGTCGATCGCCACGAAAACAAAAATGGACTCAATCAATAAAAATGAATTGTGAGCATTATGTGATTTGTTAAAAGGTAGGAAATCTATATGGTGCAAATTGGTATTCAAGAGAAAATATCGGACTCATGGTTGTCTTGATAGGTAGCCAAGGGTTATACTCAGCAAGTTGAAATAGATTTTCAGGAGGCTTATTCTCCAATTGCTAAGTTTGTGTTGATTTGATGATCTTAGCAATAGTGGCATATAAGAATTTGGAATTGTTCCAAATGGACGTCAAAATAACTTTCTTGAATGAAAATTTGTCGAAATACACATATATGTGACAACCTGATGGGTTTCAAGTAAAATATTAGGGGAACAAAGTGTATAAGCTCATAAAATCACTTTATGACTTTTAATAATTGTCTAAATAATATAAATCAATCAAATTCTAAATATTGACACTTGAAGTTCCATAAGACGACAATCCAATTTGGTTTCAAGACAAACTAATTGGATCATTGTGTATACATAAAAAAAAGTGGGAGCAACTTCGTGATATTATCACTGTATGTGGATGATATTCTGCTCACTGAAAATATTTTAGAAATGCTTAAAGAGATCAAGAATAAATTGAGCAAGAAATTTGAAATGATAGACATGAAAGAAGCATTCTATGTATTGGAGCATTCATTGAGATGCAACATAGCAGTCTTGCACCTACACCACTGGTAATTGAGAAGATACTTAGAAAGTCAATGTCCCAATGTAGGACAATCACTATTAGAGGTGCCCTATGCATAAGTGATGGAAAGCTTGATGTATGAGATGCTCTTTACGAGATCCAATTTGGCTTACGCGGTAAGTTTGATTAGAAAATTTCAAAGTAATTATGAAAAGATCCATAGCGAGGTCGTTAAGAGGATGCTACGATATTCAAAAAACACAGTACAACTAAGGTTGACATACCAAGCTAATGCACTTGTGGCAGTAGGATATTCATATGTGCATTTCAGTTGTGACATAGATGGATCGAAAGTCTAGATCATGTCACTTACTCCTTCTTGGTGGTGCAATCATTTTTTGTGGTATCGAGAAATATGGATGTGAGGCTGAGTACATTTCTTACAGTACAACATCATGTCAGAGGACCAATACACATGTATTGTGATAATCAAGCCGACATAAGATTGATACAAAATTGAGCGAACAATTCAAAACAAAAGCACATTAAGATTGATATTCAAAATTGAAAAAGAAATAACTATATTCAGGATATAATGTATAATAAGAAAATGGCAGTGACTTATGCGCCTACGAACGACATGTTGGCTGATTTTCTCATAAACAAAATTGCAGCCGAAACTTTTATCAAGCATGTGGGATTGATGGAACTCAATGATATTTGTGTCAATATGAAGTGTTCATGGATAGTGAAACTTTAAGACAAAATTTTCAATTAGACTCTACACGGATAGTGGGAGTGCTAGCATACAGTGACCACGTTGGTCAAGTGGGAGGTTGTTGTGATTTACCTTCGTGATCACAACCATCGATAGCGCTCGCTAGCAATAGAGGAGATCACACTCGTCGGATTGTCATTCCCGTCGATCACGCATTGATAGAGCTAGAACGGACAATGATGTCAGTTGTGTTCGTGTTTGCGATTACCATTTAACCAATGCTAGGTTGTAGGCATTACACAATGTGGTTCAATTGCGAGATAGGAATGGAAAGAGCGATAACGAACGAAAAAACTGATGAATGTTGTGGCATGATTAGCGAACAAATGGCCAAACACATGTGGTGTGGACGATAATGAGCACTCCACATATAAAACGAAGCAAGACGTCTATTGGGAGCCCTCATCCGTTCGCTGGAAACTTCTCTCTCGCCCTTTCATCTATCTCCTCTAATGTTGTAGGAGGATCTCAATTTGCTTCTGAGGTTCATTGGTGAGAGGATTGTTGTTTCGTGAGACTTTTTATCATAATTTATGTTGGATTGATATTGTTGCTTTTTATGTGGTTCTCCTAAAATTACATCACTTTATCATCCCATATTATTTCATTCTCTCTTGTAATCTTTCTTTTAATCTCATATTTGTTTCTCATATATTTTTTCATTTAATCTCCTAATTTCTCTCTCTTAAAAACTCTGAAGTTTCTCTCTTATAATATCTTCTCTTTCTCTGATCTAATTTTATTTTTCATATGTTCTTTTTTCTCTCTCCTCTAATCCTCTTATCTAATCTTCTGTCTTTCTTTTTTTCTTATTCCCTTCTTCATATTTGTTTCTCTCTTCTTTCCTTTCTTTCTCTCTATTTTTATGCTGGAAGATAAAAAGATGAGATGGATAAAATCAGGAGAAGGAAAGAGAAAACAAAAGGTGACATAGAGAAATAAATGAAAGATAAATAAATAGATAAGGAAAAATAAATAGGGGAGAGAAAGAGAAAAGAAAGGATGGAGAAAAAGAAAATGAGAGAAAAAAATAAAAAGGAGATATTTTAGAGAAAATAAATAAAAAAGGAAAGAAAAATTATTTTTAATTAAAATATTAAACTTAATATGGATAGATTGTGACTCGAACCAAACTCAAAAATGAATTTCCAGGAATAGAATTTTTTTTCTTTCCACTACTAAAAGAATTATTTAAATAAAAAACAAAACATTTTACTTTAATTCATTCGCCAGAGTATAATATTTCTTTGAAATAAAGGTGAATAAGTTTTGTTTGTATTTGAATAACGATTTTAATAGATGAACGAAAAAAGAATCTCTCACTTTCATCATTTTTTCAAACTTAAATATCAATTTTTTTCTTTGATAATTTTTTTACATTCATTTTTTTTATTTCTTATTTAAACAAAGTCAAAAAGTATGAATGATACACGAATGGTGGTTTAGATGACATTTGAGAACTTTATATTTGACTTGTTGTCGGGGGCGGACCCACGTACAACTTGGGGGTCACGGCTCCCCCAACTTTTTAATATATAAAATATATATATACATATATACATATATACTAATAGTTATAATCAATAAATAAATTAATACTAACAAATTATCACAATTATCTGACTGACAATAGTGAATAGATGATTTCGATAAACACTTAGAGGTATAGGGTTCAAATTCAAACCTCTTTTATAATTTTTTAATTTATTGATATATATTTTGATTCTCCTTAATTTTTTGACCTCTTCTATCTTTTTTTTCGTGGGTTCGTCCCCGCTTGTTGTGTTCCAGGATGCGTTGTAGGATGGCAAGCTCATGTATTCGCATATTATAATTATTACTTCTTTCCGTCACAAAAGTATTTCTTTTTTCATGTGTTATCTTATGTTGGACTAAGTTATGAGTTTCGTGTTCAAACATTTCTCTAAGTTCTGTCCAATGATTGATTGCTTAGTAGTACTTGAGTGTTAGGATATTTTGTAAATACGAGTGTTTGAAGAATTTTAAAGTTAAAGTTTTAGGAAGATGAATTATTTCTCTATTACTATATAACATCTTGAAGAGAACGCTTCTTCTTTACTTGTCATGCTTCATGTCCATATCACCATCGATCCATATTAATAATATGGTCCAGATGTGTCGCGTTCCAGCTTTAGAAGAAAACTAGAGAACACTATCGCTACACGATTTTTAATAAATTATATATATATATATATTATATATATATATATATTTCTTTTATTTATTAATAATAGACAATGAGAAAATAACTTTAAAATGTGAATTCATTTCTTTATTTTGTATGCTTTCTTAGGTGATCCCAATTGACTAATAATGAAAAATATTGTAAATTTTTATACATAAATAATTTTTTTATTTATTCGGACATTATATTTTTCATTTGAATTTCTTTCTCTTTTTTTTCAAAAAGTACATCCATCGAGAGTCATATATCATCCCATTGTTTTAATTAAATTCCAATATTTATTGTCAACTTTCGCTTTTATTTGCTTCGTTTTCTAGCTATATATCGTGCATGGATGCAAGGTAGCCATTTTTTTTTTAATTTTGAAGTCATATAATTTAGATAGGTTAATAAATGCATGAAAGCCATTAAATTAAAAAATGACCATCAGCTAACTACTTATTGACTATTAGACTATAAGTTGAATATTGATTGAGTATGAATTTGTCACCAATAATCAAAGAGCTACTAATTAATATTAAAAACTTACATGACAATTTGAAAGGACATATCATTTATTATTCTTTAAGACCTGCACGTGCAGGCACTCAAATATATAATTTGGGTGCATAGAATTTTTGCTGATGGCCTGCTAGTTGGAGCACTGGAGTATTATTCGCTGGCCCTGGTTTGGACACCAAGGGTTGCCCATATTAGTTTCCAGTTCAGCGGAGTTTTTTTTTCCGTGATTCAATTTACCCTTCTCAAACCATTAAAATGCAAGTTCTAATTCAAATAACTTGCATATATTTTTTTCTTATTCATGTATCTATCCATTTCTATTTTAAATTATATATATATATATATATATATATATATATATATTCTAGTTGTAACACCCCGAAATTCGACCTAAACACGCGGTCGAATCATTATTCAAACCTGGTCAAGTGGTTCAGAGAACGCTACGACAATAAACAATATACGATATAAAACTATAAACAACGAAAAATCATTAAGAATAAAATATAATCAATATAAGACTGAATAACAATAATAAAACTTATACATATACCATGTGCAATCTTTACGTCGAGAGCCCACCGCGATCCGTTATTCTCGATTACCTGCACGGATCCAGAATGCAGGATTATTCCAGTTAGTTGTATGTGGCAGTCAATTTATTTTAGAGACCTAATATTAGTCTCAAAAGATCATATCAATAAATATACATTTTAATATCAATAATATACTAGGTATATCAACTATCCTAGTATAATAAATAACTTTCAATGTACTCATTTTTATTTAAAAGTTTATGAAAATTATTATCATTTAACAATAATAATATGATAATGAGTTCATTACTCTAACATGATACAATCCTATGTTTCATCAATATGAATAAATATCAATAAGCTAGATGTTTCTCCTATTCTAGCATGATCAATGTCATTTATAGGTACTAACTCTTATTAGTACATCATGATAGTCATTATTATTGTCATTCAATTTTATCAATAATCAATGTTTGATCTTTATAATTATTAATATTATTATGAGCATCAATAAGTACCTATAGGTACACAATGTCTCAATTATCAATGATCAATAGCTCATAACGAATTAATAATAAATGAAGTCTATTTTTTACTTCATATTCTTAATCAATGTTTGATCTTTACAATTATTAATAATGTTATGATCATCAATAAGTACCCATGGTACACAATGTGTCAATTTCAATGATCAGTAGCTCATAACAATCAATAATAAATGAACTCTATCTTTTACTTCATTTTCCTGATCATATATTATATGACATTTTGGAAGTCCCTCCTATGGCTTCCTAAATCCGTCTCCATATATCCATCCTCAATAATCAATATCGATATGTCATGATATTTATCAATATTCAATAATTCAATCAATCAATTAATGTGTTCATTTATCAATGCATTGAAGACAATGGTCATCTCGATGTCAATAAGGCTGGCCAAGCCGGGTAACACTTAGTACCCATAATACCCCACGTTTGGGTCATAGACAAATGATTTGGGAATATCCCGGGATGAGATCGACACCCCACAATATGATCAATGATTTAGGAATATCCAGGGATGATATCTGCACCCCACAATATAATCCATCGAGATACCAATCTTCAATATGTCAATTACAATCACAATCAATAGTTGTCAATTTTAAGCCTAATTACGACTGAACATGCAATAACACTTCTAGGTGTGGTTCAATCAGTTCTACAATCAATACTAGGAGCACAATACAATTATCATATATAACATGTAATGATTCAATAAATGATATTTAATCATAATCATGATTACTATTAATTTAATAGGCAACTCATGATTTTCGGATTACTATTAACGATTAGCAATAATCAATATTATATGCTACTTAGCAATAATCAATATTATATGCTACTTAGCAATAATCAACTAGTGACTATAAATCAATGATTTTTAATCATCATTTACAATTAACAATTATTAATAAATTAAACAAATAAATATAAAAATCATTATACCATGGCGACTTGTAGTGCAAGTCGATCCCGTAACGTACTAACATACGCTAGATCTTTAGTACACTACGATTTAACCTTAGTAGAGTTATCATCTTTCTATTCTTAGATTCCAATCAATACAATACTATGAATCAATTAATATCGTCAATGAACCATAATGGATCCCTACCACATACCTTTATTTTGTTTCCTTTATCTTCTTCTTCTATGCGATCCACCATTGTAGTATCATCTTTCTATCCATTTATCAACTTGACATTTGTAACCTTGACAATAATAACAATTCAGATTTATCATAAAATAACAATTCCTAACCCAAGATTGATTCTAGCTCTGTACTTGACAACTCGTATAATATCGGATATAAAATTCATAACTTAAAAGTATAGAGTTCCTATTTAAGTGAGACCAATTTTATTTGAAACTAGACTTTATTATGTTTATTTCTTATAAACCTCATATTTTATCTCTTAAAATATAGTTCCAAATAAATTCAGAGGTCAAACATATAATCTGCTTCACTTTCAGAAATAGATAGACTCAGCGCTACTGATTATACAACTTATTACTTCCATTATATATATCATATTTTCGTAATTCCAATTTTATCTTAATGGAGACTTATGAAGGTTCAATATATGTTTATTTCATAATTTATACTACTATATATTAATCCCAAAAAATCTCATAATTGGATCCATTTAGTTTTCTTTTTAGAATCTTGGCAGCTTGATACGTGTCCGTTATAAAATCCATATCTTTCTCCACAAAACTCATATTAACTTAACTCCAATTAGGTTCAAAAGCTAACTTAACATATAATTTACCAAATAAATTTCATATTTTTATCTGATCTTTACGAATTATAACGTAATTATTAAATCAGCAAAGTTGCTGCCAAAGACAGCATGACAGACTCTCACTCTTTTGCACATAACTTTGTCTACAGGAATTGGATTTGCATAATTTCGGGTTCACTGGAAAATAGACTTCCAGGAGATCGTTCCACATTATTTTCAGAATTTGTGGCCAACAAAAACCCATTTAAATATCTATTATAACAAGAGTCATTAAATCTGCACAGATTTCACCTCTATAATTCTAACATAATGAAGCTTTACTTAGAGGTTATTATTAACTTATAATTTCTAAGTTAAACTTTACATTAATTAAAATTATATAGCTTACTAAAATAAACTATAAAATCACCATTACTAACCTTTACAACTTTAGAACCTCCATCCGTTTCTTTCTCCTATTCCACTTGATCAAGAGAGGTAAAAACTTTATTACCTTCTCTCCTTTTACATTTCCTGTTCGGCCAGCAAAGGTAAGTCTTTATAGTTCCTTTTTTTTTCTTTTAGCTGCTGCACTTTTTCCACCAATGATGTGGAGCTGAGGAGGTTGTTATTATCTTGAAGCCATCTGGTCTTGTCATGAAAGACATAATTGATCTTCTATGTTTTGGATATTACACTAGTCACTCTCCATTAAAAAATCTATTCTCATATTTTTTTATAAACATGTGAAAATTTAGACTTTTCTTTACAATATTGGATTATTTTATTTATTTTATCAAATTGTTTCATATATGATATATTTTAAATGTATTAATAGGATAATTATTTTTTCTTTCTATTCATCATCATGGATTTATTATTTTATTTCAAATTTAAATAATATGTTTCTTTACAATGTTTAAATGCCTCTTAATTTTAGTATAATTTCCAATTGTTTTGCAACATTAACTATTTATTACAAGTATTTGGCCTATATGACATCTTTTTAAAAATACATAGTAACAAAATTATTTGTAAGCTTCAAATCTTCGTGAAAAATAATATTAAAAAAATATTTATACAATTAATTAATTATTTTTATGTATTACGTATATATTTTATGTTAGTGTGTATTATGAATTCTATGTGAACACACTCACAATATGGGCTAGCTCCGCCACTGAGCATGGCACAAGGATACATCCACATCTCGATTTCAAACACTATATGTATTGTTATCATTTGATCTCATATTAGTTGTAAAATAGATTATAAAGACATGTACTCTCTATGATATATTGAACATAACAATTTTTATTATTTTATAGTTTTTTTATTATTAAGAAGTAATGGTAAAAAGAAATTTCATAATTATTACAAATTTAAATTAACAAAATTTTGGGTGAAGGACTAGATTGACAAATCAAAATAAATTTGAAGATTTAAATTGATAATTTATGGTCTAGAATTAGATGTGAAAAAATTATAGTGTATGGACATCATAGGAAATAATCCTTTATTATTCTTAAAGCATGGCACAAAGTTACATCTAGATTTCAATTAAAAACACTATATGTTAAACTATTACAATTTTATTGTTATCATATGATCTCATATTAACTCAAGCTTTTAGTGTAATATAAAATATAATAATATAAATAGTAAAGTAATAATGATGAATGTTCAAATAAATTATATTATATTAGTAAAAGTTAAAAATAAACTTGAATGGGAAAAAAACTTAAATGGAAAGTGGAAGAATTTTGCATGAAAAGAAATAAAATAATATAATAATAACATTGGACATTTTTATAACAATTTGAAAAGTCAATGATTCTTGTTAAATTAATAATTTCGAAACATTGAAAATTTTAAAATAATATAATTTTTTAATATTTTTAAAGTATTCATTGTAAAGTATGGTCTCATAAGGTTGGAATTAAAACATTTAATGGCATAAGTTGATCTTTGATCAAAAGAGGAGGAGTTACAAATTATGAATTCAATTAATCAACTTATAAATGACTAATTAAAATGTTTAGAAGATGGATCATTCCTTGAAATGAAAAAAAACAGAAAAAAATGATAATAGCAAGCTTAGAATAGAGAAAATCATGAGAAAGAAATGAAAAATGGAGAAGATACTATTAGAGAAAATCATGAGAAAGAAAGGAAAAGTGAAGAAGATAGTATTATATTATCTTCATAAAAAGTAAAAATAAATTTGAACAAAGTGTAAGAATTTTGTATTAAAAGAAATGAAATAATATAATAATTATTCATATTTATTCAATAGTTTGAAGATTAGATAATTAATATTAAAGTAATAATTTTGAATGCTTAAATTAATTTTAAGTATTTGAACTCTCATAAGATTTATAATAATTAAAATACTACAAAATTCATAGATACAAAATTCTCTGTATATAAGATATATAGAAATTTTAATGAGAGAGAAAATAAGAATATAAAAAGAATTTTACATGAAAAGAAATAATTAATAAAGTAATAACCCTTCAATTTTATATGATAATTTGCAAAGTCGATAGTTAATGTTAAACCACTAATAAATGTCATGCATTTTGAAAGCTTAAATAGACATTAAATGTTCAGATTTTCATAAAATTATTACAGTTGAAATTTTCAAAAAAAAAAAACATAAGATTCTTATATATCTCTTTATATAAGTAAATATTGGTTCAAATAGGTCAAAAATCTTAGGCAAAAAGGAAAATGGAGAAAAAAGATCTTCCTTGAACCAAGCTTTTAGTTATATTGATAATATAATGATAATATATAGTCCATTAAATAGTACTCTCGTAGTAATTATAAATAAACAATAATATATTCTACAGATGGATAAAGGGCAACCAACCGTAAGCGGAGGTCTTAAGTTCAATTCTTCTTGATTGCTCATTTTCTCTTTTTTTTATACTTAGTTTAGCTTTTTCATTTTTACTTTCTTATTATTTATTCTTTACTTTTACTCAAATATTATTTAGCGTACTCTTTCATAAGATATAATTTACTTATAGTATACTAATATTTATTCATTCTTTAATAGTATTATTTATAGATACTATATTATACATTTTTTCTTATTAGTCTATTATTATATCATAATAGTCTATTTATTTATTTTATTACATGCATACTCCTATTTTCTTATTATTTATCCTTTACTTTTACTCAAATATTAGCTCATATTATTTTAAAAAATATCATCATTTATATTATATTAAAGTTTATTAATTCAATATATATACACACACACACACACACACACACATATATATA
>LTAE01005111.1:4300-20176 GCA_001647135.1 Pontederia paniculata | reverse complement strand
CAAAAAAAAAAAAAAAAAAAAAAAAGAAAAAAAGCGAAGAGAGAAAAAAAAAGTAAAGAAATATAGGAAAATATGGTGACACGTTGGCCATGGGGGAAATCCTGAAGCCAGAAATGTGCAGAGGCAAGGGCGAGTAGTGACCTCACAACTCACAAGCTGCCAAAGCCTTCCCATATCCGCAACGAAGTCACCACCACGTCTTGTTTAGCTCCGAAGCCACCACCACCACAGCACCACCAGCACCACCGCACGCACTGGTGGCCTGTAAGCGTTTCCCATGGGGAATCCACGAGGCCACCAGTGATGACCAAGCCGATCAGCTCCACCCGCCCTCTCGGAAGATGGCCGCGACCTCCTCTTTCTCAGCTGCTGCTCGCAACAATGCCCTCGCGAACGGGCTCCGCTGTGCCGCTTCCGCCTCCAGGCCCTGCTCCCCGTCGAGCAGGACGACACCTGCCTCAGTCGTAGTCCCTGGCAACCGACTGGTGATCTTGAGCTGCGACAGGAGAGATACCTATGGCTCTCTGGTAAATGAAAAAAAAATTTTCTTTCTTTTCTTTTGTCATATTTCCTTTGAGTTTTGCAGCAATGCTGATGCCGTTTTGTTGCATACCATTTGTTGTGAACAAACCAAAAGTGCTCTACAGATGAAAAAGAAAGGAACTTTATATGAGTTTACTGCAGACAAGGTGCTGCATTTGCATCTGAACGGTTTTATACTACTGTGTTTGTAGTTTGAGAAGAACTGAGGTTTCCGCCCTCTACTGATCCATACGAATCTCAATTTCTCTGTCAGATTATCCTTAGTAATTCCCGTTTGCAGATTCTCTTTTATCAGAGATGTTCTGATGCTAGTTAGCCAGCTTAGTCTTCCATTTATAATTTGAATACAGAAATAAACCCTCGGCTTTTGTCACTATTGCCCCATAAAACAGGGTAGAAGAAAGTTAGCAAAGCATCCTTTGAATTGGTGTTTTACGAGCATCCATTCCAACTGATTTTATATCAGTTATGTGTTTGAGCTAAAAAAAGAGGCAATTTTAGGGGTTGCCATTTTGAATTTGGACAGCATGTTCCTATGGTGTCACTAGTTTGACAAAGGAAAGAAAATGGTTTAGTAAGTTTCTTTCAGCGTTCAAGGGCATGATTAGGCACTCACTTTATCATTGATGGTTGATAGCTACAATTTGCAGAATTTTTTCCAAATTCAAATTCCAATATCTTTTTTCTTCTGTGAATGCATTCATCTACAGTTGTAAGCGATTGCATTAGCTTACAAATTTACTTTTGACTAGAAATATTAGTACTGAAATCTCCTAGTCGGCTTTGTATTAAGCTTCTTTCAATTTTAATTTGATAGGAATGAACTGTGAGGTTAGTGTCTTCATTTTAATGTTCAGGCAGCTAGGCTTTTGGGTCCTCCTACAAGATTTGAGGCATCAAAGCTGAAGGTAGTTTTCATGGGGGAAGGAATTGAGCAGCAATCACTGTGCACTAATCCGCGAGCCTACACTCTCACTCATTGTGACTTCACGGCTAATTTAACACTAGAAGTTTCCGACAATATAAACAGTGACGCGGTATGTATATCAATTCCTCTACAACCTAAATACAGATCAACTGATATGTTGATGCACCGATGTCTTTTATTGCTGCTCCATATGTTAACAATGTTCATTTATTGATATTTCAACTTTGGAAAGAGAATTCCATGATATTCATGGCACAATATCGAATAACTACTTGAAACGGTCTCTTATCATAAACTTAAAATGTGTGTATTATTATAGTTCAAAACTCTTGAGTTCAAATAACATTTTCCCTGATATTCTCAGGGAGCCTGTTCACTGTGCTTTCGTTTATGCAAAAGTCACATTTCGAATATATGATAAGTTGTAGTTATTTTATTTGAATGAGTTCAAAGAGTTATGAATATATATATGCTGATTTTTTCTGAGATATAAAGATGGTTAGTAACACAGTAATGTCAGAAAAGTTTATTAATGGCCTAAACTTGCAATTGATGAAAGTGAATCATGCCTTTGTAGTTGAGGGAGTGGCAAACCACATTGCAGAGGGATGATGTGGTGGCTGAATGGAAGATGCTAAATGGAGAAATAACTTTGCATGTCCACTGTTTTGTCAGTGGGGCAAATCTCTTGCAAGATCTTGCTGCAAGCTTCAGATACCATATCTTCTCTAAGGAGCTACCACTGGTATGTCTATGTTATTCTCGATGGAAACGCTCGTATAGAAACAACAAAGTTAACAGAGAAATCCACGTCAATATCTTGTTTCTTGAAGATATACCACATTCTCCTTTTTATTAAATGTCATATCATCCAAAAGACTGGCACAACAGCGATTGGGCCTTTCTTCTATTTAACAATCTCAATATCCTCAAAAAAATCCAGCCTTGTTCTTTTTTCCAATAATTTATTACCGAAATAACTTTTACATAAGATGTTAACTTCGTGTTGTTATGAGCTTCATGCGTGCATCATCGAAGTTCCATCGAAATGTCAATTCTCGATAGCTTGTTTCTTGAAAAAAGTCATTGCCACAGGACGCATTCCTACACCACAGTGTGTTCTGTGTTCTTTTAATTATAATCAGTTGAAACTTCACATTTGACAGGTGCATCATATGTTCACTCGTCCTTGGATCTTTGATCTTTCAATCCCTCCACTGTTTTCTTGTCTATAAATTGATGTTGTAGAATCTTGTTTTCTTTTTTTCAACACATCAACAAAACTGTTCTCACTGTCTATATTTTCAATATTGAAAATATTAGAGGATAAAGTCAGCATGTTTTTGCTTAGTTATTATCGCATGTTCAAAAATTGAGGTGATGATGCCAAGTGATTATGCATATTATTGACTAAAGGTCCTCAAAGCTGTGGTATATGGAGATCGTGCCTTCTTCCTCAAGCATCCTGAACTGATGGAAGCTAAGGTCTTGGTCTATTTCCATTCGAAATCAAAGAAATACAATTGTGTAGAATGCTGGGGTCCTCTAAAGGATGCTGCACAGGTGAGAATATTACCTGCCAAGAATGAATACATTAGAAACATATTTTCTTATATTGCATATAAATCTGAAAAACTTGAGTTACCAGAGGAAATTCGATGATCGAATATTTGTTGATCGGGAGGGAAGCATCCAAAATGCACTGATGGACAAGATAGGAAAATTGAGCAGCCCCAAAACGATCTTGCATGCGCTGGTCTCCTTCCTCCTCTGAGTTTGGAACAACCAATTGCGGCTAATACTTCAGTCCTCTAAGAAGATGCACATATTATTGTGTCTTGCATTCTTTGATTTCTTTCACTCTTCTTTGAGTTGGACTATCAGGTCAAACACCACAACCATTGGAGTCAAAGTTGATGAGTTTGTTTCTTTGGATTCAAATATCAATCTGAATCAAAATGTATATTTGCAGGCACTAATCCACTTTTGCTGTAGTGAGCAAGAAAGAACTGTGCCTTTTTGTATAGGCCGTCTGATTCATATTTCTGCTGTAACAACATTGAAATTTTCTGACATTATGTCAGTAAGTTTCCAAAAGAATAATTTGAACAAATTAAACAGGAAAGTTAACAGAAAAAGTGGATGAGTGTTAGGATTTTGTGTAAAGTATATAATTCAGGAGTTGAAAGTGGAAACAATTCATGAAATCATGAAGCTATTACAAGAAGACTTATTAGATTCAAATCCCATTCATTTCTCGAAATCAAAGTAGCCTAGATTATCTCATGCTTAAATATAAAAAAAAAAAAACGATACTCTTTTTAAAAGAAACACTCTAAAATAGGAATCGTTTATGAAGGATCTTTTTTCATTTCTTCAGTTAAAAAGTGATTTCCGATATTCCTTATTGTTTTGATGCATAAAATAGGGTGAAATATAAGTTATTAAATAAGAAAAGTAAACGAAAACAATGTAAGAACTAACAAGATTAGATTCTGGGGAGGTATGAAAATTGAAATTTTGCAATATTTTAGGAAAGGTAATTTTGGGGATGAATTCAAAATAAATGATAGCTGTAATTTTAAAATAGAGCATAAAAAGAAAATCGAGGTAGCAAAAAATTTGGATCTTATTGTATGAAATATGATATTGTAACTTAACATTTAAATATCATTGTAAGAAACCATATGTCGGGTATAATGTGGCCAAAAAATGAAAATATCATATTACAGAAGAAACCACGGTTAACCGAAATATTTATTGTTTTTCCTATTTTTTTAATGAACTAATTGGAAATACTATCTTACTTTTAAATGTACTAATCATCAGAAAAAGGAAATCACTTCTTTTGAGAGGAGAGCACTTCCTTGAGCTTTCTTCAGAATGTACAGATCCACTACCACTAGCATCACCTTGTTACAAGCATCTGCAAACCACCACCTTCTGGATATGTTCTTTGAGGGGTTGCCGTGGGCTTCAAGACTAGCAGAAAGAACCGAACTTTCTTATAAACTACAGAAGCATTGACAGTATGCAGGCACTGGTTAGCGCCTGAGATAATTACTTCCAAAATAATTATTCCTTTATCGACATTTTGGCTAAAATGAAGCATGATATCTATTCTTATCTGCAACTTTTGTAATTTTTCTTGTCTTCTTTTTCTACATAGGCTGCAGCTACTGTTTATGGTAGGAGTTCCTTGTGCAACCCAATATTTTGTTTCACTCAACTAATTCTTTTCGGTAAAACGACTATCTTTGTTTTCTTTTTTATATTAATAATCTGAAGTGATTAATTCAAGTGGTAAATGAGTTAAACATCACAACAAGAAGTTAAAGTGCTTGAATCTTGACAAAATTATTAGTTTGATTTTTTTTCGATTGCATAGGGAAGCGTGTCCATTTTTTAACTCACGTGACGCTATGCGTATTGGCCACGAATTGAAATTTTGGCGTATCATCGAGTTTGACTAATTTGGTATTAGTCATGTGTCGTCGCACGTCGTCCTGATCGATGACAAGTATAGTTTCATCGGAATTTTTTTGCATATAGAATAATATGACTTCTTTAATCTAAGAGAAGCCGTCATTTTTGTGATGTGAAGCCTCCGTCTCTAACTGTATTCATTTGAAAGCAAACTTGAGATCTCTTATTTGTCAATTCTTACTAGTGTCGTACAGCTACACGAAGGAATCAGGAAGCACACAAGAATCTTTCCTCAGCATCTAGTTGCAGATAAAAGAATGATAATTATGTGTAGCAGCTGCAGGTAAACTCTGCAAGGGAGCAGCTAATTAAAGGAACACGACTTATGCTTAATTTTCCATGTGACAGAGTAATATATAAATGTTTGTAAACAAGGCATTGGACTCTCCGCACTGCCAGTTAGACTTCATAATTAAAGGTTAGCATTGGAAGTTATTTCTATTACTGTACAATGTAATTTGGCAGTTGAATATCCTACAAGGAGTAGCTTTATGTTCTAGAGAGAGACTGTTGTATTTAGGTCGGAGAACGTCCGGCCTTCGGGCCCTTAGATCCTTTTGTACCACATGCACTACCAAGTGCAGCAGTCTTATAATAAACATACATAAATCTTATAATATAATTTAATAAAAATGTAAAAATAGAATAAACACTTAAGTCTTTAGGCATAAATTATATATAAACACATAAATATAAGTTCTATTAGACTAAATAAGATTTTTTTTATGAAGTTCATCTAATTCGTAGATAATCTAATATGATGGCAATATGTTATCAAGATTACTTGAGTTAGGGACTCATAAGATCTATTTATAATATTTCTTTCATCAAGAGAAAATTATTATGTAGTTAATAAAATTACTTAAATATTAATTATGAAAATCACTTGATGTAGTTTACAAAATCACTTGTCATGATATAAATATTATAATATATTTATATTATGAATATTTAACACATATTAAATCAAATTCCAACATGCTTCCACTTGATTTAATGTTTTGTTACTCGGAATTAAAGATATAACTTTTATATACAAAAGTTAAATCTTCCATGTATTACAATGTAATTTAATATTTTCACAATAAATAATATTCTTTATGAAGAAATCTGAATATTTTTTATGAGTCCAATAAAATATATTTATTATTCTCAACAAATTTATGCATGCTAATCAATAGAGAAATAGATATTATTAAGAATTTCATTAAATGTGTTTTGTTAAAAGAAAACACTTTAAGTCATAAGTGACATAATTGAACACCTCATATGAGTTGTGATTCTTTAATAACTTATGACATGTCTTTCATTAAGAATTCATAATATATGTCCAATAGCTATGTTCTATATATGAACACTTGCATTTAATGTACTCCTTTAATGACTAAGCACTTAATGTCTACAACACATTATTTTGACTCTCAAATTTATATAGTTAATCAACAATGTATTCTTTAAAATGTCACATCCTTAATGATTAGGGATAACTTAACATCTCAAAATCAAACGATAAAATTCTTCAATAAAGTATGATGTCATCTCGAAATAAAGTATAACTTCTTCAATAAGTACAAAATAAAAACATATTTCTTCTTTATATCATTTATTTCTAAAACTCACTTTTCCTAATAAGTATAACAGATAATGAACAATTTTTTTATTCATAAAAAATATTTAACTACATGTAATAACTAACATATAAATGAAAATGAAAATATCATCAATATAATAGATGATTTTACACCCACTAACTTTATGATATATAAAGTAATCAATAATACAAAAATGAATTAAAATAGAAATATACAAGTACATTTTTTTATATTTTACAAAAAATGTAAAATCATGCACATATCCAACGTAAATAGGCATATAAAAAATTTCATACACATAAAATATATTTTCCAATGCAATTCATATCAAAATATGAATTTAGGTGTCATTAAAATATACCTATGAGCAAATATTTTAAAAAACAAATATTCTACCTATGTACAAATTGACCAGAAAAAAGCAAAATGTGTTGTATGTCGACTTCTCTTGGCATAGAGTTGGCAATTTAATTATGTCCCCCCAATATGAAGCTCCTCCAAAAATCATCGATCGAATAGAAATTAGTCCAAGAGCATCCAGATTGCAGTCATGCTTCGCTTGAAATCGCAATAAAAAAGTAGGTGATTGATATCTTCAATCTTCATCCGCTGTCTCGCAAAAAATGTGAAAAGTGTGTGCCATTGATGCCCATCCCTTATCGACAGTTTTGTTGGCCATATCATGCTGCAATCTATGCAAAGCATATTGCAATATAATATGTTATAAGTTATCTTTATAGAAAAGTTCTTTGAGTTCCACTTCCACACATCCTTTTGTAAAATATTAGGCACGTTATTCCCGAATACTGTCAATAGGATCATAAATTCCTCAACCCACTGGTCTGAAAGTCCAATAGCAAGTTGAGGGGTCCAAACACCATTGCTCAACATGTTCCCTAACCAGAATTAGCTACTATTGCATGTCCATCTTGTGCCAAAGAAAATAATCTTGGAACAATCTACATAGCGGATAATTGCTGGCCTAAGTGTCCATCCAAAATTTGAACTATTTTCATCTCCCAATAGCCACAAAAAATTGTCGTATTTTCATCATGGTTGTTGTCAATCCCTTCCAAAAAGGATGAGGCACTCATCAAAGCTTCTACTCTCCTTTCTCATGATAACGTGTGACCATGACACGCCAATATCATCGAAGACCATATGTCATCAGCTTGACCCATGATCCGAACAGTCCATTTGGTGAGCAAAGCTTCGTTCATAATTGTGAGAGAGCGAATCTCCAAGCCCCCTCAGATGTTGGTCTAGACACCTTAGACCATGATACTAGGTGAATTCCTCAACAATTACCATTGTGTTGCCGCCAAAGAAATTATCTTCGCAAAATGTCTATGCGCCGTAGAACCCCCTTAGGCAACTTAAACACTTACATGTAATATACTAGTATTGATGACGACAGTTTTAATCAATATTAGGTGGCCAACCCTTGAACAACATCCTTGCAACTGCCGCTCCACACACTCAATAATAGGAGTCCAATCGTAAGACAATGTCTTTTTGTATGATAGAGGAAGTCCCAAGAAACCCAATTGGCCTCATTGCCTTCCATTCTGAATGGAATAAATGAGGACTTCGAGCGATTGCTTTTTAAGCCCGAGAAATCTCCAAAAGTTTTGATAAGAATAGAGATTTGCCGAGCCGTCGAGATAGAGTCCTCTATAGAAAAAAATGTATCATCAACATATTGTAAAAGGGGCACGATAACACCTTGGTCTTGTATCGGGGAGAAACTGATACTATTCTTGCATCACAAGCTAAAAATGCCCATATGGCTAGTGGATCAATCGTGATGATGAAGAGCATAGGTGCTAGTGGATGCCCTTGTCGGACGCCACATTGTGGTTGGACCCAGCCACTGGTCGGATCATCATTGATTAGGATAGAGAAATAAATCGTGCATAAACATTGTTTTATCCAAGAAATGCATAATGAAAGGAAACCACGATGTTGAAGGGAGCTCCATATGAATGACTAGTCCAATGAATCATATGCCTTAGAAAATTCCACCTTCTTAAAAAATCCACAAATGTTAGATCTCTTCCAAAAGGAGGCAATCTATGAAGACATCGTGAACCCATCAACAATGGACCAGCTTGATATAAAAGTTGATTGGATTGGGTGCACAAGAGACTCTAGTATCTTTTTCAGTCTATTAGCCAGAACTTTTTGCAGCCAAGAAATAAATAGAACTAGATATAGGTTTGTAATCCTCCACTCTTGTTGTTGATGATTTCATTAGGACGAGGAAAAAGAAAAAACTTATTCAATTTTTCAAAACCCTAGTTAGATGAGGCAAAATCATTAATTGTAGTCATTACATCCATGCGCACTACCGACCAAACTTCATAATAGAAAGAAATAGGGTAGCTATCTGGCCTCGGTTTCTCTTCACCCTTTAGATTTTTAAGTGCATGAAGAATCCCTTCTTCCCAGAATGGGGAACTAAGTTACTTGCTTGTTGTTCATTTACCTCTGGCATGTTAGTTCCACAACATTGCCATTCACTAGCTTGGCGTCTTCGAGTGAACTCCTTGAAGAAGTTGGTCACAACTGCGCCAACACTCTCACGACCATCTAGTTTTTCATCTCCTGCATTAATTTGATTAATATAGTTGGACTTGCGGCAACCACTTGTGTACATGTGGAAAAATTTCATGTTTGAGTCACCTTCCTTTAGCAAAACTTGTAGGGATCTTTGTCGCCAATGTATTTCAGTTTTTTTTGTCTTCTAGAGCAACCTCATCTTGACATCTTTTTCTTTCCCATAACTCTTCAATTGTGAGAACTCGTCCCCCTCCAATTGATCCAGTTTCGATATGTCTGTTACAACCTCTCTTCTTTTGCTTCCCTTGGTTCCTTTATTTTGTTTTGCAATATTTCAACCAGGTCCTGTGTTTGTTAAGTTTGTCACTTACTGTCCTTGTGGCTTAGATAGGCGCTGGAACCAACCTCCATTGTTAAGCTACCAAATCCCTGAAACCATCCTCCATAAGCCAACTCTTCGCGAATTTAAAATACGAACTAAATGACTCTCCATCATTTGATTGCCAAAGGAGGAGAGTGTGGTTTGAGAATGTTCTTTTCAATACCTTAATATTTTCCATTGGGAACCTCTCCAAAAGTTAAACGGAGCCAAGAAAACCTATCCAGCTTCAATTTTGCGCTTGTGGTTGAGGACGCAGAGGCCCTCCATGTATATTTGCAAATAGTAATTAGGAAGTCATACAGACCATGTTGGTTGATGAAGTTGTAGAAACCACTACCTCTTCTCCTTCGTTGTGTTCGTCTATCCTCCAGCTCCAAAGTGACATTTTAGTCTCCCCGCAGGTGTAGCTCCTCGCACATCTCTAGCCTCCTTATGTCATTGTGTGGACCATACACGCATGAGAAGTGAAATTTAGCATCATATACTTTTCTAGATAGTATAACAAATATCGAGTGTTGCTTTGTTTTGTCTTCAACATGTTCAAAGACTATTTCCTGTCCATCCAATTAAGCAACCACCTCCTCGACCCACAACATTGCGGTGTTTGAATCCTTTTAGAATTGTTCCACCAATTTTTCTCCAAATATTGAGTTTGCATGAAGCCAATTTTGTCTCCAGAGGACATACAACATCAGCATTCCACGACACTAGGTACCTACTAAGCGATGATCGTCTCTCCCTGTCATCCAATCCTTGCACGTTCTATGTGACAAGATTCATTTGGAAACTGATTGTACAACCAATGACATAGTTCTCATGGTGACTCTAGTCTGGCAACTCCTCTTCGTCATAGGAATTGTCGACTTTCTCTTGGTTTGTATTGCAACTGCTACTAACTCCATTTCTATTGCTCAGTCAACATCCTGCAATCTTTACTCAGAGGTCATATCCTCGTGGCCATGAAGTGAATGTAGAATCATTGATGATTATTCCAAAGTCTCTTCATTCGTTTTAGCCATGACTTCACTTGTAATTGGTTGTTAGTCCCTTTTTTGAGTTCAACCAAATTTACACACTGCCCTTGTTCTGTGGACTCCATGCCCAACTCAATCACCCTGATAAATTCCTTGACCCGTGAAAGCTCCATGCATCCTTCCACTTCTGCCGAGCTAGTAGATATGTTAAGAATTGGAGAGGACGCCAAATTCCAAGCACTTCATGGGATCCATATAGTCTCGTTGCATGTGTCCCCACTCTATACATCAATAGCACTGAACTTTCTTTCTCGCCATGTACTTTATTCTTACCTAATTTCTTCGATCATTGTCTCTACTCTCACTGTCCATCGTTTATCTACAATTATGCTCCATCATTGGTGGCACCATCAGAGGGAAGTCGCCTGACAACAAATGTTGATGGCGCCGGAGAGAGGGAGTCTCTCTCAAATGATCAAATTTCTTAAAAATCTCCCGGGCTCAATAGTGTAGATTAAAAAAAAGTACTATAAACGTTTTATCTATTACTATAAACTTTTTATCTAGATATTTAATTTATTAACATAATATATGTCTTTATATATTTAAGTAATATGCAGTCAAACAAATTTTGTCTGAACCTTGCAGTATCACACATAAAATGTGGGCCCATCTCACTTTTTAGACGTAAGATTCACACAATTTTAAAAAATAAGTTGAAGCCCTTTAACACACACACACAAATATATATTATATATATATATATATATAGGAAGAGGTACATTAAATTGTTACCTCTCATCTTACAAAATGAGGAACTATAATAATTACTGTTGTGCTGCCCTTTCTTTCGCTTTCCATCAGTATCCTTCGTGTCTTGCTGCATTTTCATGTGAGCTCTCGTGCAAGAACGGATTGTCTGTACAACTGACAAAACCCAAAAAAAAAGAACGCCTACTGCAATAAGTATTTTATTTATCGCCAAGGAACTACAACTCCTGTCATCCATATAAGATATATAGTATTTGTTATAGGCCAAAAAGGATATCAGTAATTCGACAGAAATACTTATATGTGATTTTAACTCATGTTAAAAACTCAAGGCATGCACTGAAGCTGTGAATAAAGTATTTGGATGATCACCGACAAAAATAAAAATGTAATCAAAAAGTGTTGGATAAAGTGGTATACAACTATTTCTTATTTAATGAGGTCTTGAGTTCATGTTCCTTTGTACGTAGAATGTGCTAAAAGTCTCACCCATTATATTTATGTGTGCGACCTAAGATCATCCATCATAGTTAGGGGTGTGCGATCCGGGACGGACATCACATTAGTCAAGCTCGATGGTGGGTCGAGATTTCATATTGTGGCCAGTGTAAACCATTATCGCTGCACAACGTGAAAAATTGACACCGCTTCCCAAATGTTGGAGTGACAATTGAAAAAAATAAATAAAAATGTCAATTATCTATTATACTAAATAAGTAGCTCTATTTCTCGCTAATTAGTGCCAGTTCATCATTTCCAGACATCCTATGATGCATTGCATGAGTAGAGCATTTGTTACATGTGCCAATGTGTTGCACCCGTAATACACTATGAAATAAATGCTAGAAAAAAAAGGAAAATATTACTGTAGTCTTTTACTATGGAAGCCCGTTGAGCTGCAGCCCACTTCTACACACGCGTCAATGCCAACACCTCAGTGATTCCATCACCTAAAAATATAAAATTGCTGCTTGAATTTTCTATCACTACCATCTCACTTGTTTTCCTTTTGTGCAGATTAGGGTTTTTTCAAGAGATTGGCGCCGGCGAGGAGCTCGTCTATTTACAAGATCCACAATAGAAGGCTTCTCAATCGGACATAGATGGACGATTGATGACCGGCGATCTCCATGGAACATTACGGAGGCGGAGGAAGAAGAGTAGAGAGAGAAGAAGGAGAGGAAGAACTAAAGGGAAATAAATATCCAAAGCTCAACCTCAAGGGAATCCTCGATCTTCTTCTTATTATATTCCAAAACCAAAAAAAAACTCCCAGATATGTCTTTGTTTTTTACTATTTATACTCGTGTTCTTGTTTTCTTTCTCTTTTGTACACCCTTTTCTTTTCTATTCTTACTTTTTTTTACATGATAAAATCTTTGTAATATTTATGCCTCCTCCTTTCGCTTTTTCTTTCATTATATGCTTGTATTTCTATTCCGTTGTCTTCTCGCGCGTCCGTTTCTTTTTTATGTTCTATGACTTCTTCTAGTACTTCTATTCCGTTGTCTTCTCGCACCTCTGTTTCTTTTTTATGTTCTACTACTTCCTTCTGGTTTTCTACTTTACTTCTTTCTGGTTTTCTAATGTTTCGCCCAACTTTGCTCCTTTGTTCGACTCTATTTCTCTCCAGTTTTTTGCTACTACCATTTTGTGGTTGTCTGATATTTCCCTTTTACTTCTTCTCTGCTAAACTTTTATTACTTCTTCATTTCCCTGTTGTTGGTTCATAACAATTCCTTCCCCCTTAGAAACTCCGACATCATCCTCGATGCGGATATTAGGGTAAATATCAAGGAACATGTCTAGGTCTTCCCACGAAGAGTCCTCCAAGCTTTTTACATACCATTGGACATTACTTGGGAAATAAAATGCCCTTGGAGTTTAATAGTATGGCTAGAAAGCATGACTATAGGCTGAACAATACGGTCGTGCTTTGTGGAATAATTAGGAAGTGGATTTACGTTGTTGTCGTCTCCATAAGCTTTCTTTAGTTTCGAAACATGAAACACATAATGTACCTAGACTCCTCTGGGAGCGTTAATCTATAAGCAACAGATCCCACCTTCTGTTGAATAGAATAAGGTCCATAGAATCTAAGGCAAGCTTATAGGAAACTTTTGTAAGGTTGTAACTTGACAAACACGAGGTCACCCACCTCAAATGTCTTATTTGTTCACTTTCGGTGCGTTAGAATCTTCATTAGGTGCTGAGCACGCTCTAAGTTGATTTTTAGTAATCGCAACACCTCATCTCTGTCTAGTAGCTTAGTCTCAACTGCCTCCACTCTACACTGAGTACGAGTGTAGGAAGGCATGGTAGGAGGTTTCCTTCCATAAACTACCTCAAAATGTGTTGAATTAGCTCCCAAATGTAACGAGGTGTTATAGGAGTACTCTGCCCAAGACAAATACCGAGCCCATATTATGGGTTTGTCCATAATAAAACACCTAAGATATTGCTGCATACATCTGTTTAGAACTTCAGTTTGACCATTAGATTGAGGATGATGAGCAGAGCTCATCTGTAGCTTTGTCTGACTCAAGGTAAAAAGCTCAGTCTAAAAAGCACTAAGAAAGATAGGATCCTAATCAGACACAATAGTTTAAGGAAATTCATGTAACTTGACGACCATGTCCACAGATAATTGAGCGATCTTAGTAGCAGTATAATGTGTAGGTAATCCCTCAAAATTAGAGAGTCTATCAACTACCACAAATACCACAATAATGGCATTTACCGAAGGCAAAGAAGTTATGAAGTCCATTGATATTTCTTCCCACACTCTGTCGGGAATTGGTAATGGCTGAAGTAATCCATAAGGAGTTGTAGTACAATACTTGACTTGCTGACATACCTTGCAGTTCGGAACAAAATCCTCAACAATTTTCTTGAGGCCATCCCAATAAAACTCTACTCGCAACCTCTTATAGGTTTTAATAACTCCAAAATGGCCTCCCATCGGGGATTCATGGAACTCCTTTAGCAGCACAGTAATAATAGGAGATGTAGAAAATAGGAAGATTTTATTATGCTTATAAAGCATACCTTCCTTACATGCCAAGTTGAGGTGTTGTTCCTTCCCTTCTTTAACCAACTTAAATAAATTCTGCAAGGACTCATCAGTAGCATATTTTGCTTTGATCTCATCTATTAAGTTGAAAATAGGCATTGATATACCACAAAAAGTAAGGCCATCCACATGTTATCTTGTTAAGGCATCACCTATCCTATTGTCTACTCCAGGCTTGTAGACAATAGAGTAGTCGTAACCCATTAATTTGGCCAAATACTATTGTTGATCTAGAGTTTGGATCACTTGAGTTAAAAACTCTTTAAGACTTTGATGGTTCTTTCTGATGGTAAAATGTCTACCAAGTAGATATTGCTGCCATTTCCAAACTGCCTGAACTATAGCAAACATCTCTATAACATAAACTAAAGCCTTTTGCATTGTCATAGACAACTTCTTACTATAATATTCTATAGAATGTTGCTCTTGTAGCAGGATCGCACCTATGCCCGTTCCTGATGCATCAGTTCCCTCTTCAAACTCTTTGGAGAAGTTTGAGAGATGTAGTATAGGGGCTGATATCAGAACGGTCTTTAGAGCCTCAAAAGCCATTGTTGCATGGTTTGTCTAAATAAAGGCATCCTTCTTAAGATGCAGAGGCCCTCCATGTATATTTGCAATTAGTAATTGGGAAGTCGTATAGACCATGTTGGTTGATGAAGTTGCGGAAACCACTACCTCTTCTCCTTCCTTGTGTTCGTCTATCCTCCAGCTCCAAAGTGGCGTTGTAGTCTCCCCGCACCAGCCATGGCATCTTATTTAATGCTAACTTGGCTTGGCGTAGTTCCTCCCACATCTCTAGCCTCCTTGTGTCATTGTGTGGACCATATACGCATGAGAAGTGAAATTTAGCATCATATACTTTTCTAGATAGTATAACAGATATCGAGTGTTGCTTTGTTTTGCCTTCAACCTATTCAAAGACTATATCCTGTCCATCCAATTAAGCAACCACCTCGTCGACCCACAACATTGAGGTGTTTGAATCCTTCCAGCATTGTTCCACCAATTTGTCTCTAAGTTGATTTTTAATAATCGCAACCCCTCATCTTTGTCCAATAGCTTAGTCTCAACTGCCTCCACACTAGACTGAGTATGAGAGTAGGAAGGAATGGTAGGAGGTTTCCTTCCATAAACTATTGAATCTAGGATCCCGAGTGTGTTTTGATGATCACAAATTTGTAAGTGAACTTAGTCTGTACTGATGAACTTGTTGAGCTTAATTCTATAACAGGTTGATTCAAGTTAAGGAGATGTTATATCGACCAAAGCTAAAAGAATGGATGACCTATGCACAGGAAAGACATCTCAGAAAAATATATGCGTGCAGTGGCCATCCTAAGAACATAGAGTGGTCGACCAAAGCTGAAGGAAGAATACATGTGAAGAGGAGCTGAAGCATGAGGGAATATATGAAGAAGGATTAGGGGATGACAGGTCGACCAAAGCTGAAGGAATGGGCGACCTATGCACATGTAACATATATCAGAAGAACTACATGCGTGCAGTGGGTGTCCCAAGCATATGAAGCGGTCGATCAGTATTAAAGGGAGAATACATGCAAA
>LTAE01005110.1:0-18334 GCA_001647135.1 Pontederia paniculata | reverse complement strand
ATAAGAAAGGAAGTATATGAAAGGTATAAATAAGGTTAAATGATAATCCTTATGTTATGAATAATAATACTTTAATTATAATGATGTAATTATGTTCATGCTTTTGTTTATCATGAAAACACCTTTCTACTGTGCCTTACATATCTGAGCTTCATAGCTCACGGTGGATTTGTTTTTCCCCCTGCTTGGATCCTGCAGGTCAGTGATCTAGGATGGCATGGTTCCTGGTGGTGCTAGTAGCGACAGGTGTTCGTGATGATGCTGCTTGCACATGAGTATTGGTCCAATATGATGTCTGTCAGTCTAGTATACTTTAATCAGTTGTAATAAGGAAATGATATATTAGATGATGTAAGACTTTGAGACATGACGTCATGTACACTTTCCGCATTTATATTATGAAAAGAAGTTTGAAAATTAATGTTTTTATATTTATTTCAAATGTATATTCCGCATTATGTTGACTGGTCTTGATAGTCAACCCTAGAGTCAAGTATAAGTATGATGTGTATCGTCTTCAAGTCCTCATCTTTGCCACGTGGCGGGGTGTGAGTTTGGGGTCGTTACATACATAATATAGCATCGATTTTTTAAAAAAAGGTCAGAAAATAATTTTAATGCTCTAATATTTAATATTGTGAGTATTTAAGGAAAAAAACTCGATCCAGTATCATATAATTTTAGGATTTTAATATTTAAAAAAAAACTTATATAACCTTTAAATGCAAAAGCTCATCAAGAACCCTCATTAATTAATATTCAATAACTTTTTTTCGACATCTAGAAATTTTTATTTGCTCAACTTATTGCAAATTGTCAATCATATTCCTCCGTCATATTACATCCAAAGTTTTGTAACTTTTTGTTAGTAATTATAAAATGATATCTTTATCTTTACTTTTCAAATAAAAGATAACATATATAAGAAAACGATGATATGATCAAGACATCTCATATTATTAGAAAATATTAATATTATTTGTACTATTACTTTATTTTAAAAAAATAATTTTATTGTATTAAGAAAGTAAGAGTAAAGATGATGTCTTATAATTGTTGAAAAAAGTTAATAGAATATCGAATGGAATACGAAGAAAGAATTGATTGACCATTCGAAATAATTTTATAATTTAAAATTAGATAAAAGTTTATATTTAAAAAGTATTAAAAAAATTTATATTATTTATCTTATCCACCATAAAATTTTAGATCTATGATGATTATATAATTTTTTTAATAAAGAATTTATTATAAATTGTTGAATTTATCGTATATCTAACATTCTATAATTAATAAGATAAGTAGTATTGTGCTATTTATATATAAAATATTTTTTATATATTTTAAATATTTCTGATATACTTAAAATTACTCAAGTAATAAGTATATGCTAAAATTTTATATAATCTTTAATAAAATATAACATATAGTATTTTTGTCAAATTGAACAAAATATTACTTATTATTATTATTATTTAAAATTGATAAAAAGAATATAGCATTTTGAAAAGAAAAATAAAAAAATTGATTAGAATTTTATTTTTAAAAAATACCGAATAATTTTTGTCATTTACAAATTGATCTCGCCCCTGAACAACTTTCACCCGAAAATGGACTCTAATTATGCATGAAGTTTTTGGTATATTTCCCAATTGCACGATTTCATTTGACAATAATCACGAGAGTACCGAGATTTTTCAATGAAAAAAGAAAAAAAAGAACCATAATTTTCATGAAATAATAGTTATTTAGGGGAGGGCCCCTATTATTAAAATCAATTCATTAAAATCACAATATAAAGATTGAATAATTTCACTATTTCCATAAAAAAGAAGAAGAAAACAGTAACAGAGGTTACTGTTATTGAACAAATCCACACTTCGATTTTCTTTTCTGCCTATAAATTATATTAGTAAATTATATATTAAAAAGTTTGATATGCATCCATTTTTGAAAAGTACAAACCGAGTGCTGCTTAACAAAAAAAATTATAGATAGGAAAACCCTCATTTTATTCTTATCTGAATAACAATTTATTTTTTTCCCAACCCCAAAAGATACATATTTTTTATTAATAAAATTCTACCAATTACTCGTATAATTTGATTATGTCCAAAAAAAATATAATTATTAATGAAAAAAGTAACATGCATAAATCTTATTCTCAGAGGGGGATAATTTTTCCTTGATCATGTGGGGTCCACGCGGTCTATTAATAATAACAGTGGATTTATTACTTTTGCGTTATTATTTCACACACGACTGTTAATAATATTTGATTAAACCAACTCAAAATTCGGAATTGTTGAGTTTTAAATCATTTTTCAACAAATATATGTTTACGAAGATGCAATCATGTTTACTAAATTTCTGCTCGTAAGCGTTACTTGATCATGTTTTTATTTTTATTTTTTTGTCACAATGGCGCATCGGCGCTGTAAAAAATATATGAAAAATTAATAACAAGAAAATTATGCACATTATACAAATAGAAATGCGAGTGAATGTGATGTTTATGCGCATTGTATTATTTTGTCGAGAGTATTATATATATATATATATGAGAAATATTAGCGTGCATACAAAAGTTGTGTGTGCATCGTGCATACACATACTATGGACCTTTGGATCAGTATCATTTTAATCCAACGATAGAGATTGTTTGTGTTTTGGACTATCAGATTGAAAGTGATATTAATCCAAAGACCCATAATGTGTGCATGCACGATGCATACACAATTTATGTATGCACGCTACTATGCCCATATATATATATATATGAGTTATTTTAGAATATTCAGATTATTAGTATTGGATTAATTTATATCGTTTTGATTTTAAATAAAAAAAATATTATATTTTATATATTTTTTTCTTTTTTTTCTCTCGATAACTTTGTCTTCAAGTTTCGTCGATTGAGATGTGATGTGTCCAAAAGCAATGATTCATAACTTTCAATTAATGCTCTCATATAAATACCAATTAATTAATTATATATATAAGGTGTCACTGTAAATACTCAGTAAAAATGGAAAATAATTAACATAATTATACATATATACATATATATATATATATATATATATATATATAAGTTCGAATGTTCTGCCGGTTGCCGCTGGAAGAGCGCAAACGTACTCCTCCAGCAAGATATCGTACTCTTAACCCACCAATCGCGAGACACATCGCGTTAACTATTCTACACCCGCAGGTCCATCTGCAACTTCAAGTTTCGGCGGCCAGAACGGTCGGCCAGCACCACCGACTCAGCGCTATGCGACGGGTGACATCCGCCGTCCATTTCACCCATCGGCACCGCTGCAAAGTGGCACGCAGGCACAAGTGGACGGTCGATTGAGCGCCTCGTATATAAACCTTTATGCGGAAGCTTTTGACGGGAATGACGGGTGCCGTCTTAAATTGGGGGGAGGAAGGAACCGTAACGCAACCCGACTTCTCCCTTTTTATTCTCTCTCTCTCTCTCCTCTTTCCTCTCTCTTTCTCTCTCCGTTTCTTCTCGCATCGCCTTTTTTGCCTTCTCTCTCTCTCTCTCTCTCTCTCTCTCTCTCTCCACAAATAAATTGTTCTCCGGCCGTCGCCGCCGGATCGACGTAGATTTGAGGGGCGATCCTGCCTTCGCGCCGGGGTTGGGATTTTGGCCTTCATTTCCCCCTTCGATTTGATGCATCTTTTTTGTGTGATTTTTGTTCCTTTTGCCTGCTGATTCTGATTGTTTTGGATTTTGAATTTTGTTTCCTATGGTTTACGTTTGTGTTCTCTTCTCGGCAGGGCGGGTCGCGGAGGCTGATCGACGCAGGGTGTGATCCGGCGGTGGCCGCGGGTTTTTGTCATTAAGCCCGTGAAGGACAATTCCGACAGGTTTGTATCGCGTTTTCTTCTATCATTTCTGTTTGATTCCTAGGTTTGGTGGCGGTGTATCGGTTGATATTGTTCTTTTTGGGGGTACTTTGGTGGTGAGGGCTTTGCGAATGTTCTCATTCGTTATGTTGGCGAAGGAGAAGAGTTGTTCTTCGAAGCTCCCTTTGTTCAAAACTTTGTTGACTCGCGTTCTCAAGCGAGAATAGGGGTTGGGTTCCGTCGTTTTGGGTTCGGTACAGGGGAAAGGCGACACCTTTGCTGTAAAGTTGTCATCTTTTTTACTATCTAGTTTCGGGATTTGGACTTTTTCCTGCTGTTGATTGATTACTAGATTGGGTTGATATCTTTCCAGGAGTTGGTCTCTTGGTTGGCTCCATTTTTAGGTCCCAGGATCTATGAAATGGTTAAACCTTTTTCAGCATTTCTTAGCTTCTGTTACATACCTATCTTAATCACAGTGTCTCTTTCTTAAACTGATGAAGTGACTGTTTAGATGCACAATTCGTTCATATTGTTGTCTATGTCTATGTCTATGTCTTTCTTTTCAGAGAACTTGTATGGCTTTTTGAGGTTATCCTTCTTCACCGCCTGGGGGTAGTTTTTTTTTTTTTGGGCAACGCCCTCTGATTACATAACTTTAATTAAAAAGAAGAAACAAAAGGCATTACTCGAGGTACTGAGATCCCTCCAATATCACCAAAAATAAACGTACCAAGGCTCAATGGTGGAGTGTCAAGCTCGTGTGCAGCCCCTTGTGAGCCAGAAAGTCGGCTGCTCCGCTGACCTCTCTAACTACCAGCTTGATGTCCACCATCCAATCATGCTGCAACAGGAGTAAGATGGAAGTTACCAATGGTTCTATATGATCCCCTGGGTTTAGTTTATATATCATTTGAACTTGTTAATGCGGCTAATGAGATGGATTTGCCATAAAGTTGCCCCCTTTACTATTTCCATTCTTTGGGTTGAGTTTTATGATGGTTTGAACATGGCGTTTTCTGGTTTGTAGTTGCCATGAGTCAACTATATTGAGAGACTTTGTTGGAGTTAATTGCCCTTGTAAACTTACTCCCAAGTCCACATACATGTGTCATTCCATTTTCTAATTTAAACATCTACCCCTGGTTACAGTCACCTTTGCTTCCAAAGGTTTTTCGGTTTGGCTAATAATTTCATTTCTTGGATTCCTGTGGTCGCAGACACTTGAAAATGGAGCACGACGAGACTGGATGCCAGGCTCCTGAAGGCCCAATCCTATGCATCAACAACTGCGGCTTCTTCGGTAGTGCTACAACCATGAACATGTGCTCCAAATGTCACAAGGATATGATCCTGAAGCAGGAGCAAGCAAAGCTGGCGGCATCTTCCATTGGCAACCTTGTTAATGGCAATAGCAGCGGCAATGGGAAGGAGCCTGTAGCTTTGAACAATGTTGATTTATCAGTTGGCTCTGTGGAGCCCAAGTCTATTACAATGCAGGTACCAGCTGCCTTAGGCTCCAGTGAGGCTGGACAATCCAAGGCCAAGGAGGGTCCAAATCGGTGCAACACTTGCAGGAAACGGGTTGGCCTGACTGGTTTCAATTGCCGATGTGGGAACCTTTTCTGTGCCATGCACCGCTACTCAGACAAGCATGCCTGTCCGTTTGATTACCAAACGACAGGCAGGGATGCCATTGCCAAGGCAAACCCAGTGGTTAAGGCTGAAAAGCTTGATAATAAGATATAGAATTGAGATGGGTTCTGATTAACCATGTTTCGGTCTCCTCCTTCTCGACGTCTTTCTTTCCATTGGACCGCTTGTTGGTGTTTGTTGGTGTTCTGCCTCACGACGAAAGGGCAGGGTGGATTGATTGGTGTGAGGGCACCCCTTGCGACCTTTACGGACTTACTGATAGAATGGAAGAAATGGTTTGCTTGTTGGTTCTCTTTGTGTTAGCTTTATGGTGTGCTTGTTTGAAGTAAGTTATATGGACTTATGATCTGTGTCTACCTTTTGTAATTTGCTATCAATGGGTTGTAATGTTAACATTCATTTGATGATGATGGTAGCAATCACTATTTCATTTCAATGACCTCTTTGGTTACATTTGCAGCTGT
Organism: Pontederia paniculata; assembly: GCA_001647135.1. Classification (NCBI taxonomy): domain Eukaryota; kingdom Viridiplantae; phylum Streptophyta; class Magnoliopsida; order Commelinales; family Pontederiaceae; genus Pontederia; species Pontederia paniculata. The sequence goes on along the minus strand of LTAE01005110.1, from coordinate 12,356 downwards.
CTTTAGTGATATTCCAACCTGTTTTTATAACAATAGTGATGGCAGCATCCACAAATTTACCCTCCCTCCTGTACGGAAATTTTCTGAACGGGGTAATGTTCTATATATTTGATATGCCAAGGAAAACCCGTCTTCAAAGGTTTCCCGAGAAAATGTGGAATGACGATACAAATCCTATTAGCATTCACAAAGCATTTGCTCATTTTCTTGAGAAGTTGAGCAAAATGAAGAATTTAGCTCCTTGCAACATCTTGAGCATTAACAGCTTAAACAGTCAGCATCTATCTCACTGTGTTAAATAAAAATAATAATAGTATCATAAATGCAGACGTTCCCTTATGATATCGGTTGTTTCGAGTTGTCTGCTGAATCATTATAAACAAATCTCCAGCATCAGGTTTGAATGTTGAAATAGACGGTGTAAGTTTCATCCTTCAAGCTCAGTAATGGCTCCAGAACGAAATTCCTCCTGGCACCCTTTGCAACAAAGCTGATAGGATGATACATTCTCAGTCCGGTGACAAGCAGAAAACTGGCTGCTTGTCGAAATGACATCACGTCCGTCGAATAAGCCTGGCACGCGAGCTGAACCCTGATTCCGGCCGAATAGCCGACTCCTCCAGATATGAAACAACCTGGCTGACTGCTTGACTCGATCGATACTGTGTTCGGCTTCCCGTCGAGTCCGCTGACAAATTTAAACTTGTTATCTTTTCCAGAGGGAGTTGAAACTGTCAGGTTACTTTCAGGCCCTTGATGCTCGATTACCATTCCAGGAAGATCAAATGGTTCAAGCATGAATGTGGTTTCGGCATCCTTGTTGGGGATCACAAAGCTCTGGTCTTGAGAGTCTTCATTGAACACTCTAAATGTTCCATGGACGACAGAGTTAGTACCTTCTCCTGGCCAGTCGTCCATATTGAGAGAACCATTTGAGTTGGAGAAAATAAATAGTGAATTGTTGCATTCTTGAGCAAGTGAAATGAGCTGAGAATTATATGAATCCGGAATAGGAGAGATCCAGTCTGAGATGGAGGTAGAATTTCTCTCTATGTCCCAGTCACCGCTAGTCAGACCCGCAAGAAGGTATGGGCCAAAGAGGATTGCCTGAATTGATTTATAATCAGGACGATCATCTGCAAGCAATGTTGGCTTCACTGGTCAAATAATCACATCTTAGACAACAGTACGAACTTATTTCATCGATAATCCCATATCATAGAATGAAAGGACTGGACAAAGTTGACAAAGAAGTGTTAGTATAGAAAACTTGCCTTTTAAAGCTTCTGTCCTCAAATGAACCAGAAACTTGATTTCTATCTTGTCATTTGAAGTCCACTTTTTGGTGACAGAAAGGAAATTTCCTGGCAAAAGCAAACTATGAAAATGCAGTAGATACTAATTATAGCAATAGCAGAAATAACATTCATGGTTTTAGGTTCTCTCGGGCTTATATTAGACACCAGAAAATTTTGGAAATAAATGTGAGAAACCATGCTTATTATCATTTTACGATTGCATGCACAAAATTATATCTTGATGAACACTGATAATCCAGCTTCAGTGTTTCAGTGAGAACTTAAGTTGGAAACCTCACCTGGGTCTGGTAGTGGCAAAACTTGGTCATTTAGTACAGCTGCAATACCATCTTGTGATGTCCAAGATGGTATTCGCATGTTGAGAGTGGAATATTGACCGTTACTCTGAAAAAAATTGTTGGAATCAATGATAATAGTCGAGTTATAATTTGGTGTTGCAACAATAACAGTAGTTGGCTTTCCCCAACAAAATGCTTGAACTTCATGAGTTAGGTCCAAGTAATGTATGTATAAATTAAAAAGTTTTATCTAGACTAAAATTATGGTTCTTGCATTACCTCATTGGCAGAAATTGTCACGAAAACCTGAAGATAAGGGTTCGAAGAGGAAATGGGTGCAATCTTCTGATTGATCATAAGTCCTCCATATTTCCAGCTAAAAGAGCTCGATACATACTGTATTATATAAAGGCTAGGTGTCACTCCCCTGTCCTCAAAGTATATAGAGTCTCCTAGTTTAGAGAATGACTCGATCCCTGCAGAATAATGACAAACATTTGATGCTTACACCAACCAGCAATGCAAAACACTTGAGTAAAGATGTTTTCTTCCGAGAATATTGTATCACCTGTTCCATAACAACACCAAAATGAATCATACTTTGTTCCCCACCCATGATAGCCCTGTGCTTTTGACTGTCCAGGTCCCTGAGGAAGCATGTATATCATTACACCAGGCTCTCGTCCCCTTTGGATGCTCAAAACTCCATTTGTCAGGGCTCTTTCGTAATAATCAGCATATGCAATTTCCTTTGTCCATCTAAATAAGTTACGCGATATCTTCATACAAGGGAGAACAGTTACAACTTTGTCCACAAAAAATATGGTTGAGAAATGACAAAAACCTAACGAGTCACCAGGGAGAAAACATTATACATATGAATATATTTGGAGTCACCTTAAGCATGTTGTATGTTGTGCACGATTCTTCTGATTCAGTGCTTAAGGTATTGGCTAGACGTTTAGGATCATACCTGTATATTAAAATCCAAACATAAAATGCATCTAAATCAGAATATCCATTCCTAGAAAGTAAATGGCAAAAGAATTGCCTAGCATATCAACATAGTGAGACTATATAGTAGAAGTATTGTCATGTCACAGAGAATGTAAATCTGTTGATCAATATAAAAGAAGCAACTTGTGCGCCTAGTGCTCATGACTAATAACAGCAAACTGAAAGCAACTTCCCTTTTTTTTTTAAACAGAGACTGTTTCATGGCTCAAATCCATGATTTCTTCAAACTAAAATAGTGAATTTCTCATTAATTAATAAGAGCAAGGAAATATAGCAACCACCTCACTTACCAGAATTCTCCAACAGAAGTTCCTCCTGTTGCATAGCTGTGGGAAGAGTTTACAATATCCATAAAGAATGCACCAATTTCCTGCAAATAAAAAGAAAAGTTGATGCAGAACAAGAATAATATCATGGACATTCTGCTCTGTTGCCGTTAGTCTTTTATGAGCTTTTAGCATGAGCCCTTTAGTTTAGGCCTTCCGATTAGTTGCTTTTCTTTTATTAGTTTTCCAAGTTATTTGATATATTATAGGGTGTTTGGAATTCTATATAAATACTTTTATGGTTGTGTTAGAATTAGACTTTGATGAATAACATATCTTCTAGTTATTTCTTAAGTGGATTAGCTTTATTAGGGTTTAGGAGTAGTTTAACTTAATAGAACTCCATCAAAAGTATCTTTAGAACATTCTATATGCTAAAAGAAGATCCAGAAAACTAAACGCTTGAGAAACATAGGTTGCTGGGACATCAGTTTGTAAATTACTGACACTAAAAAGCCGCCTTCATCAAGGAAATCACATCAGCTGATGAAATTCCCATAGATGAAAAGTCTTGAAGTTCAGAATGTCCAGTGGAGTGCAATTCAATGGACAATAATACACTAGCATACACTCAAAAGAGAACAAAAAACAAAGTACCATAGAGTCACTGGAAAGCATTTACCTTGTAAAGTGGATCTCCTGTAACTTCATATCGCATTTGTGCGCCAACAACAACTGGTATATGTGTATTGGAATGAAAGCCAGAAAGGCTGTCAGCCTACAGGTCAAAGCAGAAGTTAATGAATTATGAATTCATCTTAGATAGCAAAATTACAAGAATCATAAATAATCTGTACAAATTTTGAGGGAGAATATATCTGCGAAATTGATCTTGAATTTAAGTTATAACAAGATTATGTTGAATTCAGAATGCGATACCTTAGAACCATTGTGATCAATTTCGTTCTAATTTACTTTCATAAAAGCATGAATACTAGTCAACTATCTGCAAGTAAAATAACAAAAGTACCCCAGTGCAGCATAAAATGTGTAGCATACTAAGATCATGTAAGAATTACTCATAATCTTCTCATTGTTTTGCTAGAGTTATAAAGACCATAATACTAGATAATATATCTGTTGATAGAGCACCTGAATAGCAAGCAAGCCAAGAAAACATGGTTTGTCAAAAAGATGCGCCAAAACGAGATGCTTCTGATCATTCTGCAATAAATTCATTCAAAATATTAATTAATCTGCAGTGCAATAGTAGAAAATACATAACACAATAATACAAGTGTTTGTGTCAAGCAACTGTAATTGCAAAACCAGCATTTAGATGATTATTTATTTCTCCCACAGTTCTAATTTTATTAACCAGCTATCAAACAAGACAATCACTCTTATCTCTCTCTCAAAGAAGTATTATTTTTAGAGCAAGAAGATGAGCTTATTTCCCCACAGCTCTCTCTTTCGTCTGTGAGACATCAAACAAGACAATTCATCAGGAAATGAAAAACCATCTGTTGCCGATAAAATTATTCTAATTTAACAATAGGTACAATATTTTATTGGGCGCCGTATGGAGGGAATGACAGAAAGTTTCGAATTATTTAATCTATCTATTTAACAAATATGTTATATTATGCCCATGGGCTTCCCTTCATAAGCAGAAAAAAAAAAGATGATCAAAGGACTGGTTCTTAGAATGGTAATAATCAAATTTTAACTAGTAATCACACTACATAATAACTACAGAAGATTGTCAAGAAAGAAGATGATCCAATAAAATATCTCTTAACAGGAAGCCGTGCAATCCAACAAGGATAGCAAACAAGGTGGAGATTTCTATATAGAGCTAACCACTGAGTCGATCTATCTCATAATGTCACTAAAGCTAACAACTAAAATGAATTGACTTACAGTTATGCTGTAGAGTCTGTAAAGAACATCATTCATTCCACCGGTTTCCTCGTTTAGAGACTTCCAATGTCTTTCTATGCTATAGTTCTGCAGAACTTTTTTCACTCGATTTCCAAAGTACTCAGCCATCCAGACTACCATTTCCAATGCTTTAGCATTGCCAACTAGAAGATATTGATCAAGTAGACCAGCCATTATCTGTCAATGAGAAGAAACACGAGGAGTTACCGTCAATATTGATTTGGAGCCAAACATGCCAGAAGTTTGTGATTGAACACCCGTTATTTGAACAATTACCTTATGAATAGTGTAATATGGAGCCCAAACATATTGTATAGCTTCAAAACGATCGAAAAACTCAGAGGGAAATGCAGAAAGGTATCCTGTGCCTATTTTCTTCTGGCAGTCACAAAGCACATCAACCACCAGTGACATTTTTTCATAAAGGGTCTCATTGTGGGTACTAGCCCACATCTGAGCACATGCACTCATGTAATGCCCTGCCAAAATGAACATTACTATTTAGTATGGTAGTGCCATTCAAAACAAGAGAAAAGCATATGATAGGAGGATAACATTTACTCATGCTTTGGAGAATTTTGTGAATGCAATGGAAACAATCTATTATCATCCAGTTTTATGAATACATGCATTCATGTTATGTTCCAATAGTATAGCTCACTTAAGCTATTAACCACTTAATTATGACAAAGGTCAAAGTGCTCATGACATCCAATAAAGTTATTGTCATCCAATTTTCATAAATTTATGATGAAAAAACTGAAATAGCCAATGAGCATGTTCAATTTGAAAAAGAAAAATGAAAGGTTTTTATCTTATTCCAAATCCTGTCAAAGTTTCCGTTTGAAGGAAAAATGTGGAATTTTAATTGAAGTTGTATACCGAAGACAAGACATCAAATACTGTTATTAGAGTCGACTGTCAAATTTTCTTAATGGAAAAACGTCATAGAGTAGATTTCAGCATGAATTGGAACTCCTCATATCACATGAAAGCATAAGACAAGCAAAGAAGCAATTTGATAGACTGGAATCAGTTGTTAGGAATAGCATCACAAAACATCAACATTATACTGTTTTTTTCAAATTGATTGTAAAGAATAAATCCATCTTCTAATGCATTCAATTTTTTTTATCTCACTATCTTTTTAAAGTATGAAGTAACAACCACCTAAAAGGTTGATCAATCAGTACATAAGGATGTCATAGAGAGAAAGCCGTTTGTGTGTAAAGTTATGCGTAATAGAAAAAAAATGTATGCATTTTGAACAGGAAATGGATGAAAAAAGGGAAACCATTGTGAAAGAAGGAAGAGAAAGAAAGAACAAGAAAAGAGTACTCGCCGACAAAATGACCCCTAAGCTCCATCTTTGGACTCTCCCATCCTCCATAAGGTTTACCAGGAGCTGATAGACCAGCTTGATTCCTAAAGTTCCAGACCAGTCTATCGACATCGAGCATTAACAGGTACTCCAAATTCGTCTGCTGAGCTTGTCCGAACAAGGAGTCAGGATCGAGGCGGACATCGTGGAGTGATACATCTCTAAGGAAATCTACTCCTGCTGCTACTTCATTTGTCCCTGCAAAACCCTTCATGCTGCGATACAGCATCACCCAGTCGAACTGTTCTACTGGAGACTCCTCGTTCAGAAGCTTTCTGGGGAGCAGACCCAACCACGCAGTTTCGTCCGTCGGGGTCAGGTGGTAATGGGAGAGCATTTCCTCCTTCCAAGTTTGGTTGTCGGTGGTCATGAGCTGGGAACGAACAGTGTGCGAGGACAACTGGGTCGGAATGTTCGTGCATTCCTTGGACACACCGACGACAAATGCAGATGCTAAGAACATGAAACCAACGAACGACCGAAGGGCCATTGATGCGCTCAGCAGATTAGCAATGAAGAGAGTTCGAGTATAATGTACTGAAGGATGAGTCCGGCGAACGAAATAGCAAGAAGATTCAGGGAGAGAACCACTGATCAGAAGGATCTTTCTGAAAAAAAATTGATCTTTTTTTTCCTATTTCTTAGAAGTTTGTACGAGACGAGCTTTCTCATGAGACGAGACGATGATGTACACACAAGATGCCAACAACGAACACAAAGTTGCAACCTTTTTAATTGCGTCCGCGAGGAGAAGAACGCAACACACGAAACTGAGAGGATAAGGCGATATTTTAAGAGCAAAAAGCCACTAAAGATCGCATCTTTTTTTTTCACAAAAGACAGATCTCCTGGTACCAAGAAACAGAGCCTCCAGATGCCAAAAGAACAAGAAGCAAAGCCTAAAAGAGAACCCTCCCTCCGAAGAAGACGACGATGTCGATGTTAAATAGCAGCCACCACCACTCGACAGCTCGTTCGCTTGCGGTAACAAGGACGGCAACAGTGTGGTCGCGTATTGATTGGTCCCGTGAGAGCAAGAACAAGTAACAAACAGATCGGGGGCAGTGGTTAAAAGCAGTAAGAACAAAGAGACCACGACAGCGAAGGGGGGTGATCACGGGCCTTTACGGCACCACTTGGAACATCCATGAGAGAGAGAGAGAGAGAGAGAGAGAGAGAGAGAGAGAGAGAGAGAGAGACCATTCCCCCGGTCATTACCAGGGGAAGGCTTGAAAAAGGGCCCTCCTTTCTGGCGAAAAGGGTCGCCGAATCGCCCGGAGGTGTCGCTACGACCGCTTTCCACATCGATCGCCGTCGCCATCGCATTTGCTGCGCCAACTAACACTCCACTGCGTGCGTGCTTTGTGCTTGTGCGACGAGAATAATGGAGAGAGAAAGGGAAGGGAGGAGAGAGAAAGCAACTGTTGCCTCCCACCGGAGGCCAATTTAGAAGTCAAGTCCCCTGTAAACTGTAAGAAGCTGTGTTTTTTTTTTTGGGGGGGAAGAAGTGACCACATTTTAATTATTTTTATTTGAATCATTTATTATTCAAAAAGAAATAAATAAGTGAGGAAAAAAATAAATGTGTACAATAGTATTGATAATTTTTGTATAAATAAATAATAGTCGAATAATTTTATTATTTTTGTGCACTATACACAGTTATATTAAAAATTAAAAAAAAATAAAAGTGATTCCTAATCAAGTAAGAAACATTTATCTACATTTTTAACCACATGATATTTAATTTATAATGAATAGATTTAAAAGAGAAAAAATTTAACGTAAATTTAATATTCGAAACGTGATGCTCTCTAATTAACTAGGGAGCACCTACGTTGAATCCATTAAATATGCTACGCACTCTTTGAGTATGCCATTAAAATAAATTAAATAGAAAATAAAATAGAATGCAATTTCTATAATTCCAGCTATTCCAAGTTACTTAGTTAATTTCGCTATATGTTTTAAATGAAATATAAGATAAATTTTAATAATCTAACAGGAAAAAAGAAGACATATACTAATAAAGAGAATATTATAATTTTAAAATATGCGTACAGGATGAGTAATTTTAACATTTCATGCTCATTTGTGTGTGTTGCTTGTGTTAATGTAAATTGCAAAATATGCATTACAAAATGTCCGACACACGCATTAATTTTTTTTACTGTATGTGCACGGAGAGTTTATTAAAGTGGGAGCATTACATTATTTCTGTTTTGACATCCATAAATAAATGAATCATACATCGCCGAAGAAATAGATGAAATATATATATATATATATATATATATATATATATATATATAATCGCCGTAATGATTATGGTGTTGTTAGGAAAAATATTCCTTAATTGTCTAGCATGTGAAAATAAAAAAAAATAAAGAAACATAAGATAATTTGTATTGATAAACGGCTGAATGTATATCAATCTACAATACCTCGAAAATGGCAAAATATTCTTAAATATTACTTTTTTTTACTCATTAATTAATTAATTGATTAACATAATGTATATGATGAAAGAAATACCTTTTAAATAAAAACTTCATTAACAAATCTACCAATTAAAATATCTTATTACATTATTCCAAAAGAAAAAAATATAACTTATAAACATTTATTGTAAGTAGGGACGAAACCATGATAAGAAGTTGAGGAGGATCAAAACATAATAAGTTCCAAAAATAATAATTTAAAATATCATAATAATATTTTTAGCAACTAATAATATTGACAAATATAATTTAAAAGATTTAGTATTTATGCCCTTTAAACATTCGAAAAGAAGCATATCAATCTTTTAAATAATAAATAATTATCTAGAAGAGTTTTTTAATATTTTTTTCTAAAATATAAATAATAAATGATAGAAACAAATCGATAGAAGCTATGTAATTTTTATTATGTGTGTCATCAAATCATAATTTCAAATAAGATTATGATAATCAATTTATGTATATAGTAAATTTTTAAGGACTAAATTATCGTAAATTTAATCCATAATTTATTTATATATTAAAGGGGAGGTCAATACATTAATACATTTAAAATTAAAATATTATTTACATAATTATAGCAGACATAACAAATTTGGGGCCATGGCCTCTCTAGGATATACGTGGACTAGTTTAACACAAGTAAACTTTTATCATGTGCAAGTCATGTCATGAACATCTATGTCATTAGTACCATCATTTTATTATATTTTGATCACTTATAAGATAAAAAATATGGGAGTCCATTCTTTTCATAAGCTATGAAGATTAATATGTAGAGATATTATTTATTTATTTTACATAACTTTCCTTCTTATTTTACTTTTTATTTTTTTCTGTTGCTCATTTTCTATGTACATTTATGTTGCTCCTTTCCATTTTTAAATATTTATATTATCTTAATTATTTCATGGTATTAATTTGTTTTTTTAGCTCATCCTTAATTGAACTATAAAAAAATTTTGAATACGTGAAGATATCATTTGATATAATATTATATCAAATTTTATTTATCATTTAAATGAGTAAATACTAGTTATTGTTAGTAGTAGTATTTTAACGCAAATTTATATTGTTAATTGCTATAGTAATCATATAAAATAAATAATAATCAATTATCATAATTATATATTTAATCAATTATCATAATTATATATCCTTCATAAAAGTAAAATTATCATAATAATAATTCGGATGATCTCATTTCCTAATTGTAACTTGATAATATATATTGTGTGACTAATCAATTACATAATTAACAACATTAGTGGAGAAATATTGCATTCTAAATGAGACCTCAAACTATTTATATTGATTTTAAATAAATAAATAAATATGTATATATATATATATATATATGAGTTTAATGAATGTGTAAATCATCTTTTGATTTACACATGTCAATCAATGCATTGAAATTAAATCTAACATAAATAGTTAATTTTTTTATTCAAAAATAAAATAAAGTTTTTTTATTTGAAAATAAATTACTTATGTCAGATCTAATCTTAATCATTAATCACTTGATTGACATGTATAAATCAAAGAATGCTTTACACACTCAAAATATATATATATATATATATATATATATTTACTTTTTATAAAAGTAAAATTGACATAATAGATTAATGTCTTGCTGATATTTATGCCTTTTTGCTAATTACTCGATCAGTTAAGTTCCTAATTAAGGAGTGCCTCATCCAGTGAATTGGCATATATGGTTCTATGATGTATATGTAATATAATATCCCTGTGATTTGGAATAATGCGATCCTATCCATTTAAAGCGAATGGTAGGAGTGTGCTTGTTGTGGAAGTCCAAATGTTAGGTACAACTAAACGCACTAGTAATTAGATCAAACTTGATGCACTCGTTAGAGTTTGCACGACAAGATAAGGATGCAAGGCGAGTGCAATAATAATAGTAGTAGTAGTAGTAACTAAAATATATATAACAAATACATATTTATTACACATGGGAGCAGGTGATGTAAGTAAACAAAGTTTTCAATGGATAAATATATGTCTCAAGTCCATCACGATATTCTTGTTTGGTTGCTTGCTTTCAATGGAAACATCCCACGACAAAATGAAGGAGGTAGATAGATAGATAGCTGTGGGACACATGCTATCTACATGTTCGATTAGGCCAAAACAAAAGAAAAATAAAAAGGAAAAAAAATGTGGACATGTGACCTCGAGTTTGAAGTAAGAAAATATAATTTTATAACAAAGGTCATATTATTTATCAAAATTTTATTCTAACATGATCCTAATTGCTAAACATTTTCTCGACGTGCAAGTGCGGTGCCACATGTCCACGAGTTGGTTTCATATATGTCATCTTAAAGTCACTTCTCCTACTTTATATATGCAATGCTTTAAAGTCACAAGTACCATGATCCTATTATTATTATTATTATTATTATTATTATTATTATTATTATTATTATTATTATTNACTTCTCCTACTTTATATATGCAATGCTTTAAAGTCACAAGTACCATGATCCTATTATTATTATTATTATTATTATTATTATTATTATTATTATTATTATTATTATTATTATTATTATTATTATTATTATTGGCAAAGAATAATTGTGTGAGTTTTAGGTGGACCGGGTAATATGTTAATATCGGAGACATAGCAAAAAAATTCTTTCTATTTTTAAAAGTTTGATATTATGTACAACCGTCTAACTTTTTTTTTTCTCTTCTATTGATCCTTTTGATACGAGTGCACTCTAATTTTACATAAGAGCAGTTGATGCACACATATCTTTAATAATACATATGGTTTATTTATTTATTTTTATTAATTATAGCATAGTATGAATCGTTTCATTATTTGTTTTTCTTTTAAAATTGATAATGTACCACAAGTTTCTCATTTCTGATATATAAAAGAAAAAGCTGAGTTCACTTTAAATCAAATATACAAAGTTTAAGATACGATGGGTTGTTGTTACAACTAAAATCATGGCCGTTGATCAATTGATTGATAAATTATGGGCCATCGATCACACTTGGTTACATGTCGTAATGAATGCTCGATTTTATTATCTTGAAAGAAAGAAAGAAAGAAGAAAGAAAAAGAATATTAAAAATATATAAAATTGCTCCCAATAATAATACAATTAATATTTTTTGACGAAATTTTAACGAAAAATAAAAAAAAATCATTGTTTCTGACAGGAAAAAATATCATAAAAAAGTCGTTGATCATTTCATAAATTAATATATTCTAATTTTATTTTTATAAATAATAAAATACTATGAATTATCTTAATATTTTAAAAGATTTAACTAATTACTGTAAATTCAAAAAAATAATGATATTTAATTAAGTAATATTAAATATTATGGAATATTTAAAATAGTTTAAAAGTTATAGATGGATAAAGGATTTTCTCGAATAAAAATAAAAAAAATTCTAAAAAAATCACAAGATTCACAAGGTAAATGATGAAAGGAGATTGATTCTCAAAATTATTCTTAAGTCGAGCTTGTGTTATACATATATTGATACTTTGTAATTTTATTTTTTATAATCAATAAAATGTTATGAAATAAGAAAATCTCAATGGTTTAAATGATATTAATCAATTAATTACTATCATAACTCAATAGAAGTATATATA